>CAEFZX010014645.1:0-14019 GCA_903066825.1 Alfaro cultratus | reverse complement strand
AAGCGCCAATCATCTCAGACTGGTTTCTTGAACAATGAGTTCACTGAACTGGACTGGCCCCACAGTCACCAGATCCAACAGAAACCTTTGGGATGTGGTGGAACGGGAGACTCGCATCATGAATGTGCAGCAGACAAATCTGCAGCAGTACTAGAGCAGAATCCAAACTGGTGTTTCTGGTACCACCTCATTGGGGTCCGGATACATCATGACAGTGAAGGGAAAACCCAATTTAAATCCATTTTTTAGACAGTTTTTATTTGAGCTTGTAATTTTGTATTAAATTATTAATAATTAGCAAAATTATTACTGCAAATCCACACATTGATGGGTATAAACACTAGAAATCGCACTATAACTTTTCTTTGAGTGCAATGCAATAATGAGACGTGAAACATTTTGAGTGAAGTGTGAAACTGAATAGGGATGTTTGTTCTGAGGCTTGAACAGCCACATGAAAACCAGTAATGTTGAACCAGTGGCTGAAGGGCAGAGACGCTTCCTGCAGGTATCTGGTTACTGACGCCTCAGCTTCCATATCAGAGAGATTCACATTATTTACAAATGAAACTTTCACAGCAAACTGCTTGGAATACAAATAAGAACATCTTAATTAGTCCCTCAGGAGGGAAACTGACATTTCACTAAAAACTGTCCAAAAAAAGAACAAGAAACAAACAACATAAGAGATGGGTAGACATGTTCCTGAGGCTGCGGTTCAAATTAAGCAGATAAAATTATTAGCTACAGAATGCAAGTTGTCTAGGATCAAACTGTGGTTCCTTTAAAGACTACATGACATTTAACCTAATAGAAAAACTATTTAGTTTACAACTCATAGCATCTAAAATAAAAATTGTGTTTTACTTTTACACATGGAAACATTTACTGTTAATGACATAATTATGCATGTTTGTTAATTTTACATGCCTTTCTCAAAAGTTATTCAAAAGGTTTATACTGAACTGATTAATCATTTTATTAGTGAAAATAATCAGTGGTCTAATAAAAATAAAACATTATAACATGACCTTCCTATGTCCAGTCATTGTTAAATCATATAAAAGGCTGAATTGGATCAAAACCATTCGGATACATGCCACTATGGCCACTTTATTAGGTACACCTCTCTAGAACTGAACTGGAACTTTGAATTCTTTCTGTCTTAGATTAATGAGTGATTCATATTAAGCCATATGAATGACATGTCCATATTGACATGTCCTGCAGCTCTGCAGATTTATTGATCGATGATGTAAATTTCCTGACACACCCCAGATGTGCTTTACTGGACTGAGATCTGGTCACTGTGGAGACCAGTGGAGTGACGTAAACTGGTCGTCCTTTTCATCCCAGTTCAGAGGCTCAGTCTGAACATAAACAAGTACTTTTAAATGCCTACCTCACACTGGCTGGAGTAAAAGCACTTTTGAGTGTTTATTCTATTCACATTCAGGTGAAAAATATGGTTTGACACTAAAAGGTCAAAGGTGACGTTCCTTTGTAAGTATTAAGCCACAGTGAGATTAAAATCCTCCAAGTTTCCTGGAAAAAAGGAGAAACCTTCATGTGAATCAGTCCCTGTTCAACATTATTATTTTTTGACTCTGTGAATAAAACATGTAATAATAATTTAGATGTTTATTCATGTTTGTACTTTGTGTCTTTGTTGGATGAGCGTCAGTTCAGACATGAAACTGAATCAGGGAGTTGTCAGAGAACTTTGTTTGATCTGCAAACACCTTGTATTACATCAGTTTCACTTCCAGTTAAATTGGATGCATTATTTATCAAACAGCTCTATGCTTATTAAAAACAGCATTTTGATATGATCAATAACACAAACAACCCATGAACGGCTTTCAAACTTAGTCTCTGCAGAGCTGCATGATGATTCAGCCTTTTGATTCAGAATCTTATAGTTGGAGGATTGATCATCAGCAGGACTGGACTTAACCGTTCCTGCTACCTGAACAAAATACGTAAAACCCTCGAATGTATTTTATTATTTTCAGGATGACAATCCTCTCTGACAGCTTCCCATGTTAAGCAGATACAGTTACAGGATGCATGGCTGGTATATTTAGTCTAGTTTTGCTTCTTTTCTGTAAATTGTTGTTTTATGCATTTACCAGGAAATCCCAGACTTCTGCCAACATTGTTAAATCCATTTAAATGCAACAGAGGGCCAACCGTGACAATAGATGCTCAGGAAGAACTAATCTGTAATAATAGTCAGCATTGATATTTTCCTCAGTAGGAATTTATAAGGATGATTGTTAAGATGACGATTAGCACACTTTTTGGTTAAAAAGTATGTTGGTCACATTTTGCTTATTCTATCTGAAATAAAGGAGAAAAGGTTGATGAACTTGCTGCACTGTTAAGAACACACTTGAGAAACATATTTAATCTTAAATAATAACTTGACAAACCAAATGATAATCCATATTTTAAATTAAATGGATTCCAAAAACATGACTGTTGAAATGTTTCTCATTAAATTATTCTCAAAGCCCTCAGTGGATTATGGGACATAAAATACAGACATTTAAGCTCAATAAATGATGTAAAACTAATCCAAATAAAAGTGTGTCTTGTGATGCAATCATCAATTAAAACACATGTAACTGAATCAGGGAGTCATCAGAGATGAATGTTTGGACTGCAAACATTGTCACTATATTAGTTCCAGTAAAGCAAATAAAAACCAAGCAGAGTTGGTTTGGCCTCTGGCTTGTCAGCAGCAGCAAGGAATCATTTTAAATAAAACTTTGTATATTTTCCTCTGCATGTTAGAGAGAAAGTAAAAAAGAAAAACAACTAACTTCAACGGGCTGCACAGTTCAGACCTTCTTGCCTTGCAGCAAGAAGGTCCTGGGTTCGATTCCCGGCCCGCCATCTTTCTGCATGGAATCTGCATGTTCTCCCTGTGCATGGTGGGTTCTCTCTGGGTCCTCCCACAGTCCAGAAACATGACTGTCAGGTTTCAGGTCTTTCAGGTGTGTGCATGGTTGTTTGTCTCTGTGTCGCCCTGTCCTGTCCAGCGTGATCCCGCCTCTCACTCAAAACGTCTCGCTGGAGAGACGTCAGCACCTGTGAGTACTGACTGGCTGAAAAGACATGCAAACACTGAACAGCATCCAAATGGTCATAAATCGCTCCGCGGTTCATATAGACGAATGTCGTCAGCAGCATCAAACTGTGGCAGATTTACTTCCTCACCGACCTCAACTTCTGAGATAAATCCCAACTGGAAGGGTTGTGAAACAATCATTCAAATTAAAGCTTTCTTCCCTTGTTTGGCTTTGCAAAAAAATTACTTTGAAGAATTAAAGTAAAATGCTTTCTGAATGATTGACTCTGTGAGGATTTGAGTTTTTATGTGTTTATTTAGGTTTCTGTGATCTGTGGAGTCTCTGTTGTCCCGTTTACCCCCTGATCAGTTACACTAGTTCCTTGTTTCCCCCGATTGTCTCCCTGTGTATTTAAACCCACCTGTGTTCCTTGTTCTTTGTCGGGTCCTTGTCTGGTCTATCGTTTTGTCTGCCACCGTCAGATGGTTTTTCCAGTTGCTACCAGTTTTGAGCCATTATCCTTCCGCTCATCTGTGCTGCCTGGATTATTGTGCTTTTTCCAGGGTCCACAGCGTCTTCCTCACCACCTCTAACCGGACTTCATGACAGAAGGACCCGACCGAGAAGTTCTACGGTGAGGAACACTAAAGAAAAGGTAAACACATCAATATGGAACCTGCTCGCTGGAATGAATTAAAATCCACAATTGAAGACTATGTGGAGATTGTGGCAGAACCATACTTCGCCCTCAGAAGCCTTGGGATCGCGATCAGACTCCTTTGGTTCTGGAGGGCTGGTCCGCCCATCTCCTGACCCTGGGGTTGGTGGAGCTGCAGCAGGAGGCAGAGTGGGAACGCCAGTCGGCTCTAGCCTGAGCCTGGGGTTGGTGGAGCTGCAGCAGGAGGCAGAGTGGGAACGCCAGTCAGCTCTAGCTGTCATGGCCAGAGACCCTCTGACTCCTAAGACAGATATGCCATTCTTCCACTCCACCACCTCAGCTCCAGCCTCTCCTTCATCTCCAACCGGTGCTGCCCTCAGGTGTGTTGAAGTAGAGACGCATCTAAAAGGTCCAGGACACCGGCCCTCGAGGCCTGGAGTTGCCCATCCCTAGACTCTAACGGATCAGGGAAAAATAAGGTTTTACAAGCAAAACAGAGAACATTTAAATCAGTTCACACTCAAAATCAATAGGACTAACAAACTAAAGAAGGTTAGTTGTAACTCCAGCAAATAAACAAGTTAATCTGAATTAAATTCAAAAGGACCCACAAGAAAAACACTCATGGAGAACTGAAGCTCCCAAACACAAACTTCTGGTCTGATTAGACTCAATCAAGAGCCGAGTCAAACTGCTAAGCAGAACAAAATGGGTCAGCAGAACATATTTTAAAGCTGCCCAAAAAAGTCGTCAAAAAGGCTAAAGAACAAGCAAAGTGGGGTAAGATGTACAAAACCTCTTCCTAAAAGCTTTCTTATTATGAATAAATTAGTTAAGTATGAAGTGATTGTTAGTATTTCATGATATTTGACTTCCTAAAGGTGAAGTTGCAGAATCAGCATGAGTTCCTAGAAAGACAGAGGCCCAATTTAAAGGTGTTAAATCAGGAAGTAAGATTTGGTTTAAATCATATTTGATAGATAGCATTTTGACAAGAACTGAAGGTAACATAGGTACTTGATTATGCTATAAAACGTAGCTTGAAATAGAAAACAATTTGCTCAATAGTGTCAACATGACAGTAGCTGCAGCACTAAATCCAGCAACTCATGCTGCACAAAGAGCTTTACAAACCAAAATCCAACTAAAACACAAAAGGATGCAACTAGAATATATAAAACAATAAAAACATTGAGTGCTGGCTGCAGTGATGTGGCAGCACTGCCCCCTGCTGGAAGAAACTCAGACATTTAACACACATCTCACTCCTCAGTCCAGGTTCTGGATCCTCCAAAGTCAAGTCAAGTTTGTTTGTACAACACATTTCAACAAGGCAGTTTAAAGTGCTTTACAAAAGAAAAACATGTGTGATGAAAGCATGTGAATGTGTGTATGTGAATGAATGAATTAATGTAGTGTGAAGTGCGTTAGTGTTCTCTGGATTTGATAAAGTGATATACAAAACAGGCTAATCCCCATTTATTGCTGCTTCTGTAGGTTAATCATTTGCTTTGTTAGAGTCTGGTGGGTGTTCAGATTCATGTCTGCAAATAAATCTGAGAAAGTCCCAACTTAAGTCAACATCTGCAGTTCTTGTTGACACAAAAAATGGAATGTGTTTCTTGGCTCTGAAACATTTGAAACATCCATTTAGCTGAGTCTAACTTTTAATCTATAAGTCAAATAAACCTGGCAAGTTTTAGATTCAACTATGAAATGGAAAAACTATTTTAAAACCTTTTCAAGCAGTTATATAAGGATAAGAAGTTTGCAGAGTAAAATCAACAATGCATCATGGCGTGGAGCTGGCAGGGGTTTGGGTTTTGATTCCACAACCTTAAACTTTAGATGAACATCTTCCTCCTTCTCTCAATTCTCACTTACTGAAAATAAAAAAAACACCTGACAGAATTTTAAACAAATGTCTGCTGAAGGTTAATTAATAAATGTCACACCAGTTTTTATTGTTGTTTCACTCTAACTTTGGGTTGTCTGGTATCTTTGGAGTCTTCAGCCTGTTTGAATTGTACAGAACAGCAGAGAAGTGACTTAATCTCAACTATAAACATGCTGACATGTAGAGCAGGCAGATTGACTGCAACATGTGTGGCTTCTTAATAAAGTTTTGCGTGGTCAATCAAAAATGCACTACATTCAATGATGGATAAAACAATAAAAATGGCCTTTTGACAATACTGATGTGTGCACTGGTTGAGTTTCCTTAAATCCAAGGGCGTAAATCTCATCTCATTACTGGACCATAAGCAGGAAAGTTTCTTAAGACCAATTTTGGGGGGTCGGAAAAGTTACAGTGAAATGTAACGTAAAATGTTGTTTAAAAAGTTTTTAAACCACATCCAAGTCGCATGACCAAAAATAACGAGTAATGCAGATCAGACGTGTTTTTCTCAGTAAGCAACCTGTTGAGAAGTAAAATTCAAATGTTGCTTAGATACGAGTTTAGTTCAGGTCTGACTGATCTAATCTTTGCTACGCCTTTACAAAATTTAAGGTTCTAAATAAAAAAGCTTTAATGAGTAATAAAATTCCTCATAAACGTTGATTTATTGTAATGGCTCCCTATACAAGTTATGAGCTATTCAAATTATGACTTAAGTTGCTTTATTTTAAAGCCTTTTTCACATCCGACACACAGGTTAGGACAACATTTTTGTTGTTGCACTATGATGCCACAAGTTTTAGTCTAGATTTCATCTATAAATGTCATTTTGTCTGTTTAGTTCCTTTTTTGTTTTTATTTTTTTAAAAGAGGGCATGATTAGAAGTTTTATTTAAATATGGAGTTTTCCTGTTAAGGGTTAAAGGTGAAGGTTGACAACAATACAAAATAAAGTTTTTATTTCCTATCACACCACAATCATTCTGTATTATACTCGGATATTTGTCCAAGCACACATTGAAGCTACAGAACGTAAAAACAAATCCAGTCATGTCTCCTCAACCTGAAGCCACTGCACTAAGTCACTGAACTGCAGCAAACACTTAAACACTTCCACATGTTTTGTAATTATTCCTAAATAATGCCAGTTGGTTTATTTTGAACCAAAGAAGAAAAAGCTGTTAAAAATTATGCTACTGAGTTTCCTGCTCTCTTGGTCGGGTACATTGGCTCATTTTTACAGGTAACAGCAGTTATTTACACAGTGAAATCATACAATAAAATGTTTTGCAAAGGAATAATTCTCCAGCTGTTTAATAATGCAGATATAGATACATTTACATCTAAAGTAAAAGATTAAGTGTGATTATGATGCTGTGAGTTTTGGCATAAATAAGTCATTACATCAGGTTGGGATGGTTTCCCCCACTTTTTAACTGCTTGTTCTTTTCTGCCACCTGCTGGTCTTTACATGTTACTGCAGGGAGCTCCGCACACAGCTTTCTGTTTATTCTAGGGTTGGTCCAAAGGGCGGCCTGCGGGCCATTTGCTGCCCATAGACTGATTTTATGGAGCCCCTGAGGACAACCAAACACATGTGGAGAATGTGCATTGACTTTATTATTTAAACTTATTACAGACAAAATATTTGGGTACAGCAAAGCATTTTAATAAGCATTATGGTTTTCTCATTAATTTCATAATAATTGCAGGACAAACACAAAGAAATTATGTCAACAAGATCCAAATATTTCCCCTCAGAATGACAGGAAGAAACTGATGAATAGAAACTCAAGCAGATTTTATGGCTCTATTACAGGCAGAAGCCATATAGTCATAGGTCATGAGGGTCTGATTTATGGAAATCATCAGGACTGAATGAAGACTTGCATTAGTGAGCTGATTACTGTGTAATATCTTTATTATTTATTTACTCTGTTCAACCATTTACTTCTAAAATATGGGAGGAGATCTTAAAACCACATAAGGATTTTTCAACATGAATAATATCAAAGAAATTGTTTATGATTTTAATTAACTAAAGACATTGTTAGATTACCAAATATTTTACACTGAGAAACTGTTTCAATCTCTCCACTTGTACAAATTCCAGTTTGTCTTCTAAATATAAAATGCATCATGATAATGTTTTGTCGTATTAATTACCAAAGTAAACCATTTTCATTGTATTGTTAATTTGTGTAAACATGAAAAAGAATATCTTCAAGGTCTCTGCGCCCATAAACAGATCAGAGGATTCCTACCTGTAACATGCGTCTGTCTCTGATGGTTATTGGTCTGTTTGTTTATCTCCCACACAAATATTTATGTGATCTTGTCATAAAACACGTCGAAACAACAAAACCATGTGACTGGGTGCTTGTCTTCAGCTCAGTATCTGACAACACCTGCAGTTTGCCTCTTGACACGATCCAGGCGCTGATGGACGCAGGGACTGAGAACAGGTGTTTATTGAGGGATCGGCTTTTTCAGTCAGAGCCAGGGAATCCAAATCCAGGTCAGGCGGTTCCAGATCTCAGGGTCGGACAGACCAGGGGGTCAGAGCCAGCGGGTCCAAATCCAGAGGAGAAGGTCAGGATCGGGGACAGGAGGGGCAACTGGACAGAAGGAAAGAGACAGGCAGGTCAGTAACCAGGCAAATGGCTCAAGTAGCTACAGCAGGTCTGAATGTGTAACTGCTGAGCAAGGGTGTCAAACTCCAGTCCTCAAGGTGTCCTGCAGTTTTTAGATGTCTGGAATGCCAAAACACTGGAATGAAATGGCTTAATGGCCTCCTTCTTGTGTGGATCAGTTCTCCAGAGCCTTAATGACCTAATTGTTTTATCCAGGTGGTGCAGCAGAGGCACATCTAAAAGTTGCAGGGCAGCAGCATCCAGGTCTGGAGTTTGACTCCTGTGACATATGCCAACAGCTGGACCTGGACAGCTGTGAGTGTGCTGAGAAAGATGGATGGCTTGCAACCAAGAGCAACAAAGGACAGGCGGACGTGGCTTCGGACGGCCACAGCAGATAATAGACACAAGGTACAGCTCAATGCAGCCATGCACAATGAGTGAACTCTGTGTGAAAGTTAGACAAAAGGACATGAATCATACAGGAGACAGAGGGTGTTGCCTGATACTGATCTTATGATGGGCTGGGGAAGTCTGGCTTGAGGAAACTGAAAATAAATGTACACAGCTGCATGGTTGCTGTCAGAACGGTCAACAACCAGGTAAATTGCTTCACAACAATCTGACTCCGTTCAGGAGGAAGATCTGTCTTTATATGGCAGCAGCTGGAGATCAGGGTGATGATGATCAGGTGTGAGTGGTCAAAGCTCAGCAGCAGCTGTGGCACCTTTCATGCAAACTAGCTGGTCTTAAACAACACAGTCATATGTCTGTAGGACAGAGAGAGAAACGTTTCCCTGCTGCTGACTGACTGACAAGGAAACTTGATTTGTATACAGGCAAACTCTGAACTAAGTCTGCTAGGATGAAACCAGAAGGTAAGATTGTCATTTTGGTTGTTCAAAGGTAAGAAATTAAATTATACAACGTTGAAATAACCTAGAAAAACTTTTTATTTGCTCTAATTTAACACAAATTCTTATTTGCTCTTTTTAATACAGATCAAATAAAAATAACTAAAATCAGTGATCATTTAGAGAGTAATCCAAGTCTTATGACAATAAGAAATGATAGTTATTTTATCTTCATGAGCCAGCGTCTTTCATAGAAATAGATTTGACACTCATGATTCTCAGCAACAATAGTCTTATATAAAAATCATAAAACAACGTTGCATAGCATAAGCAAGGTTTAAAGTTATTGCTAAATATTTTAAGGCCAATTGATTCAGGAGATATTTTGTTGCAAAATATAAATTGTACAAATTGTAGTCAGACAATAGATTTGGAATTTTATTTATCTCCGATATATTTAAAAAAGGCAAATATAAATATTGCTTTTACAAGCACTGCTTGTTTAAAACAGCCTTGACAAAGTAAAGTTGTATTATTACATCTGTTTGTTGGAGCAACATAAATTCCAACAAACTGCTGCTGTAGTTGAGATTATCATCTGATTACTGGAGCAGTGGGGATGTTCACCACCACTATGCCAAGAGCTATTAGGAAGAGAAAAACATTAATAAAAAGGATTTATGTGCTTTCAATGCCAGGTTAATTTTTTCTCAGACATATTTTGACAGGATATTATTAATCCTAATTTATTAGCTGGTGCAGTTTACCTGGTTGTTGACCGTTCTGACAGCAACCACGCAGCTGTGAACATTTGCTTTCAGTTTCCTCAAGCCAAACTTCCACAGGCCATTTTAAGATCAGTATCAGGCAACACCCTCCCTCTTCTGTCCTTTTGTCTAACTTTCACACAGAGTTCACTCATTGTGCATGGCTGCATTGAGCTGTACCTTGTGTCTATTATCTGTTGCGGCCGTCCGAAGCCAAGTCCGCCTGTCCTTTGTTGCTCTTGGTTGCTGTAGGTTGCAAGCCATCCATCTTTCTCAGCACACTCACAGCTGTCCAGCTGTTGGCATATGTCACAGGAGTCAAACTCCAGACCTGGAGGGCTGCTGCCCTGCAACGTTTAGATGTGCCTCTGCTGCACCACCTGGATAGAATAATTAGATCATTAAGGCTCTGGAGAACTGATCCACACAAGAAGGAGGCCATTAAGCCATTTCATTCCAGACATCTAAAAACTGCAGGACAGCGGCTCTTAAGGACTGGAGTTTGACACCCGCAGCATATATAGCACGCCTAAAATGTGAGACAAGACATTTAATAAAAGTAAAACCAAATACTTTTTGGCTTGATCATAAAAAAAATCCAGGAACCTGAAAAAAAGTGTGAAAGGAAAAAAAATCAGACAAAAGATGCAGAAGAGTGATCGCTATGCTTGTAATGTTCAATTTTGTCAGAGTTGACAGAAATTGCTCTCTAGTGAAAGTAGTCATTGTTATCAACCTTTCTTCCAATCAACTCGGTTTAAATTCAACCTTCCAACTTCTACAGATGTGAATGTAAAGTTTGGGGAAAAATAAAAACTCGTCTGTAATTTTGCAAATTGAAATAATTCCGATCATCCCATCAGAAAAAGGTTTGCTCTGATTTATTGTGAAAAAAGGGAAATTAATTTTTACAACCTAATTATTTTGTTTCACACTTTGTGGACTCAGAATTTTTCTGGCTTCACCTTATAATATAAAGATATCAGAATATTTTTTCTTCCATGACCAATTCTTCGTTGTTGTCTTGCATATAAAATAATCCAACAGCTGGTAGATAATCTCTTGGTTTTGTTTTTCTTCACAGATTCTGAAATGGACTTTGGGATTCGCATTGTTTTATACCTGGTAGTTCTGACTTTCACATTCTTGAGCATGTTCTTCATTTTGCGGGTCATGGCTTATGAAATCTACAGATTTGCAACACATCAAACCAGCGCTGGTACGGTTCGACGTTCCTGTTCACCCCAATCGCACTGAAAACGATCCTTCCTATTTCACTGTCTCTAAGAAGGTTGAATGAAAAATTACATTTAAATTGTGCAGCCTGGAGATCTCGGGGCGTTGAGGCAAAAAGTGTGAATCAGATCGACTACTAGACCTGGATATCAGTGTATATATTTTTGAAATATTAGCCTTAGTTATTTGTTTAGCCTTTCATACCAATCCTGACTAAACCTCTTTGTAACATTTAAATATTCATGTGAAGCCACCTGCTCAAGTCCAGGCCTTGAGAGCCATCAGACTGCAAATATTATAGGGATTTTTTTTCCTTAGCACCAGAATCGAATGTTTTAATCCCCTCATCAGCAGTCAGTCAGTCAGTCAGTCAGTCAGACCTGGTAACAAACCTTTAGTGTGATCAATAGTGTTGGAGCAGAGAGGCAGGATAGTAGCTCTTCAGGACTGGACATGGGCATCCAATAGAAAGTCAGGAGTTATTGCAGATACACTGTAAAAACACAATCTAACCACTGTTTGTCTACTGTAAATATCTTGTTACACTTCAAATAATATATTTAGTTAAGTTACTTACAAGTAACTTTTCAGCTCGTTTCCATAATTTTGCTAGTTGCATTGGAAGTTGTTTTTTTTCCTCCACTTATAGCAACAGACTTTTTCCATGTTATAAGTGAAACATATAACTAGTTTTTTTTTTTTCTGATTTGTTCACAGCCCACTTTTGCTGCCACTTATTATTTTCTATCCCGCCTTTGATTGGTTTCCTTCTCTACCTGTTCCACACTTTCACGAACATGATTGAATCATTTAGTCAGTCATATTATCAGTAAGTCACAAACACATCGTCTGTATTGTTCAGTAAGATGATTTTAATCTCACAGCTTCTTTTTGTTGGCACACAGATGGATCAACATGGCCAAGGAGAATCAGAGGAGGAAGGGAAACGCCTTGGATTTCTGAAGCTGCAACTTTAATCCATCTATGCATGAAAAAGCTGTTCTATTAAGCAGGATGTGATGGATATACTTCAACTTTTGTGCTTTACTTTTCTCCGGAAATGATAAGAGGGGTTGATTTTCATTGTCTGTATACATTTAAGAATTAAAAGTTAAAAAAAATAAATAAAGCTTTTCTTAAATTCTCTTGAGCCAAATATGGGAGTAAATTGTTCATTCAAAGTAATTTAGTTTCTTAAACCACTGAGGCAAAAGAAACAATTCCTACTACTCTGCTTTGCTTAAGATGGGGGCAATTCTGCATTTAAATCATGATCTGCTGTGTTTTGCCTCATGGGGGGAAAAGCGCCATCTTGTGGTCAAACAGAAACACTGCTGGAACTAAAGGTTTTGCAATTTTGTTTTTTAACTTGAACCATCCTGTTTTCAGGCAGTTATTGAAAGTTATTCATGAACACCTGTTTCATAATGGGTAACTGGCAATAACTAGAGGAAATTTTAATGAAATAAACCTGGTAACTGGAAAACGATAGTTAAGCTTTTTTTTTTTTTTCCCTTATCTTGCAAAGCCAAACTGGGAAAAAAAAACAAAACTGGTATGGTTTATGTCAGGAGTTAATTATGCAGAGGATCTAGAACACATGGTAGATATAAATCAGGTGTTCATTTATTTTACTACTTCACTTTAATTTGTAAATACTTTGTTAAATGTAGATGTTTCCACATGGGAAATGATTTTGATTACTTTTGATAAAATTTGATAACTATAAAAAATAATCAAGAAACGGCAAGTTTGTTTCTTCCATTCAGCAGCAGCTTCAAGCATGGTGACAAGTCCTTCTGTCTGCCACCTGAACAGGGTCAAAGGTCATCGTAGGACAGAGCTGAACACAAATCCCATGATGCCACACAGTTGATCTGCGCATCAACACAGCATCCTGAAACTGATGCCGTCTGGAGCTGCAGCTTTTCGCACCTTGAACTTTCGCAGCCAGTTCATTGCATGAAAACATTAAAAACGGCCAGAGTTCACCTTCTTCTCTCTGGCCAACACTGAGACTCCGATGCCTGTTTTTTTTACCATTTAGATATGAACAGTGCATATTTTACTGGTTTCTATGAAAAATATGTCCAACATTCTGCTGCTACAAAACTCAACCGCTCCTTTAAAATGGCTGCAAGGATCAAGGTTACGGTTTTTAATTTTTCACAGTACATTGAGTTGCTTTGAGTATTCAGGGCTCTTTATAAATAAAATTCATTGGTTGAATTGCAGCAGGTGAAGATTTCAGGCTTCTGTCTGCACATGAAATGTTTTACCAGAAAACATCTAGTTCTAATATATTTTTGATACGTTTCTATATGTATTTTATTGTTTTAACAATAAAAAAATCACAGTCATACAGAAATAATATATGCTAAGAACATGAAACGTTATTTATGTGAAATTAATATTGTACTAACTAATGTATTATAGTTTTAAACAACTAAAAAAAAAACCAGAATAAACCACACACTGTATTGTTTTGATTCCTCAGTTTTATTTTTGTTTGGTCAAAGAAAAGAAAAAAGTTTTGCTGAGATGATTCTTATAACTCATTCAGTCGGATCTTATTAGAGAGACAATCCAGCTGCTGTTTGCTTGTCGCTTCATTCCTTAGGTTGCATTAAAGAGAGAAATTATATGAAGTAAAGAAGCAGAAATATCTTTTGGGTTTTCTATTAATGTCCGTATTTTTCGGACTATAAGTCGCAGTTTTTTTTCATAGTTTGGCCGGGGGTGCAACTTATACTCAGGAGCGACTTATGTGTGAAATTATTAACACATTATTATATCATATCACTTTATTTTCAGGGCTGCACAGTGGCGCAGTTGGTAGCACTGTTGCCTTGCAGCAAGAAGGTTCTGGGTTCGATTCCCGGCCCGGGGTCTTT
>CAEFZX010014643.1:0-54499 GCA_903066825.1 Alfaro cultratus | reverse complement strand
GAATTTTAGATCTTTGAGTCCATCTCATGAAAAATGGGAGCAAAAACAAAAGTGTTGCGTTTATATTTTTGTTGAGTGTAGTTTGGATTTGATCTGGAGTTCAAGTTCCTCCTCTAGTTCCACAAGAACCAATCAGGAACCAAAACTCCCATCGATGGAAAGAAGATGAAATCTAAAAAAATTAATTAATTAATTAATTAAAGTCGATGTGAAATAGAATCCATAATTCATTAGAAATGCTTAACTACCATCTAAAATAGACTGCTACATGTAGGCCAGTCACAATAAATTCTGCTGGATGATAAATTGTTCCAGAAGTTATTGCGATAAACAATAATATTGTTGTCTTGAGACCATTTTTAGGTGATAGAATGGGTACATTCTAAAAGATCAATAAACTTTAAATTCTAGTGAACATTTAACACTGGAACTGGACGACATTTTAAAAAGCCAAAATAAATAAGCAAAAATAACAAATAAAATAAATGTTGAAGTCTTTGTGAACAAAATTGTCCTTCAAAAAAGAGCTAGTTAAGCACCAAGCTGAAGACTTTTATCTTCCAGTTTTTTGGTAGATTGAGAGGAAAAAAAAGAGATAAACAATAAATCATGCCAATGGAAATAATTGAGTTGTTTTAATTTATCATGCAATTAATTGATTTATTGATTATTGTGACAGGCCTAGATACATGTTGGCATTTGTGAGATGTTGGAACAAAATGACAACACAAATTTGCAAGTCGACCATAAGCAGTTTATGAATCATAATAAGGAATGAGTGTTAGATATACAGACGGCGGTTGGCACGCCGTCTGTATATTCATGGTTCATTTTTCCAGGATTCGCTGGTTAACACATTTTTCTGTGGAGCGCAACTCCAAATTATTCCTGGAAAATTTGCCTAAACAGTTGAAAGACACATCAGCTTTAGAAACAAATACCTGAGCACAGTGACACTTGACACACTGTTGGCTGATGTTAAGAATTCAGCCAATCCAAGAGTGCCATGTGTTTTTCTTGCTGCTGATTGGCTGAACCGCCTAGAACGGTGCTAAGGAAACTGGAGATGTTAGCTTCTGCCGTAGCACCAAGGCGGCTAACAAATTATGCATATTAATGCATACAAATATCCATTAATATGCATATTAATGCATGTTAAGGTGTATTTGGTGTTTGAACCATTAAAATAAAGAACTATGCACGTTTTGGTCTCACGTATTCCTAGATTTTAGCTATTTGCTAAAGCTAGCTATTAAGGGTACACTCTATATTTAATCTAAATCAGCATCTTCAGCCCATTATGACTTTATTTGCTTTTAATTTACTGATGTTTACTGGTGTTTTAATGTCCCTTCAAGGACCTCAAGCCAAGTAACGTGGCCGTGAACGAAGACTGTGAGCTCAGGGTAAGATCCACATTCACGTCAAAGCTACAACTTCTACTGGAGCCCCGCATGGACCGTAGAGGAAACCTTCTTCCATTCCCAACAGATACTTGACTTTGGATTGGCCAGGCAGACGGACGATGAGATGACAGGGTATGTGGCGACACGTTGGTACCGAGCACCAGAGATCATGCTGAACTGGATGCACTACAACCAGAATGGTGAGCTGCTCTGACACAGCGGATATTCAGGTAGTGAACTCTTTGAAGACAGCTTGACTGAAGCTCTTTGGTTTCTGTTCCAGTTGATATTTGGTCTGTGGGCTGTATCATGGGAGAACTGCTGAAAGGAAAAGTCTTGTTCCCCGGCACTGACTGTATCCTTTATCGTCTTGGCGTGAGTCCTCTTTCCACTTCGCAGGACTCTCCCATCACCTCTCTGAGGCGCGGAGATCTCTCACGGATTTGCATTACAATCCTTGCTCTTTCAGAAACTGAGCTCTGCTACTACATGGAATGAATAGCAGCAACGACAAAAGGCTGAATTATCTAGAGTTTCCTATTCAGAGCCGAAGAACTGAGCTAAATTTAATTATATCGTCTGATCTTTGAGTGTTGGGTAATTTGCAATGCCTAAAAAAAAAGCTGTCTGCAGAGTTTGTGTCAATATCCTATAAAGACTCAGGCTGCGCCGTGTAAAACTATTTCCTCAAGAAATCACTTTAACAGATCCGTTATGGAAAGACCTGAAAAGGCAACACATCATCCCCCAATCTGTTCATTCTAGAACAGGAGGTCAAACAAGAACCCAGAACATCCAACGCCTAGTTCACACGGCATGACTTTTATGCCTGTTTCTGTGCCGATTTTCCACTTCCAACTATCGTAAATAATCCCAGATTATTGGGATGGCTCTTAAGATAGTCTTAAGAAATATTCCTGCCATGTGTGCTGTAAGAGCTTAGATGCAAGTCTTTAGCTATTCCATTGTGAATGTTAGGGTCACGACTTTGATTCAAACACCAATTTTTCTATTGAAAGGTTGGTTAAAATGCCCCTTTTTTTGCCTTGATATGTGGAATCATATTTGAAAACATTTTTTCTGTCGATAAATAAAAGTTGTTAGATCTGAAACCTGTAAGTTGACAGAAAGCAGAAACAGGAAACCCTTTAACTCCTCCTGCCGTTAGATATTGACCAGCTGAAGAGAATCATGGAGGTGGTTGGCACGCCGACACCGGACCTGCTGAAGAAGATCTGCTCCGAACACGTGAGTACGAACCGACTGGGAACAGACGGGGAAATAAAAACTCTATTTTCATCCACAGCAGTCTGATCTGAGTGATCAGACATTCGGTTCACAGAGTCGCTGATTGACCAGTCGGTATGTGGGAGTGCTGAACGCTGCTCTCTGTTTGCAGGCCCAGAAGTACATCCAGTCTCTTCCCTTCATGCCCCAACAAGACATGGAAAAGATCTTCAGAGGAGCAAACCCTCTTGGTGATGCACCTCAGATTCAATTATCCAACATTCTCAGCTTTTTAGAAAACCATTGAGAGCCTGATCTGATTTCTGTGACACCAGCCGCTCTGTCCGTACCGTCAGTGTGCCGCGGCCAAAACCCTCCTCCACTTACCTTCCTGTTCCTGTCGCCCTGGCAGCCATCGACCTGCTGAAGCGCATGCTGGTTCTGGACTGTGATGAGAGGATCTCGGCCAGCGAGGCCCTGGCCCACCCATACTTCTCGCAGTACCATGACCCAGACGACGAGCCGGAGGCTCCGCCTTACGACCAAACGCTGGAGAGCAAGGACCGGACTCTGGAGGAGTGGAAAGGTGAAATCTTTGTGGTTTTTACGAATTCAGACCTGAAATTAAAGTCAGTATTATACAAAATCGCTCATCAAACACATGGAGTGTTGCAGTGATTCATTCGATCGATTTGAGGAATCCTTGAATCTCCCATGGTAACCATTTAGGTGTGCCCTAACGCCTGTTCATGCAATGCATGCAAAGGCTGTGTTTCATACAAACAAGCGTTTCTGTTGATTTTCTTCTTCTCCTTGTGATCTGATCTTCGTCTGACGTGACTTTGGCGCCACCGTTTGAGTGAGAGTAGCAGTAGTTAGTGGGCAGTACGATGCTCTCTTTAGTTTAATTGTTAGATGTCTCATGTGCATTTTGTGGCTGTAATATGACAAAATGTTTGACATTCAAACAAAATGAACGCACATGTCTGTACCTAAAACCCTCACCATTATTTCCTGACATGTTCTCTCGCCCCCTGCTGCTCCTGTCTGTCTGTAGAGCTGGTGTTCGAAGAGGTGAGCAGCTTTAAGGCGTCGGGCAGTAAGACGGACAGCCTCCAGGTGGAGCAGTAAGGCCCCCTCTGCTCCACCGCCACCCAGACCAACAACCACACACTCACTGGATGCAAAACAGACCGTGGAGAAAAGCAACATTAATTGTGTTTGATTGTTTTTGACGTGAAAAGGGCAACGGCGGTCTCCATGGGGACCAGACGCACAAACATTCCGGCTGCAGGGACCATGCTTGGGATAGTGTTGAAAAGGACGCCTCTGCAGCAGAAAGTCGCTTCCTGTTACATTTCCGCTGACAGACGGTGAAATGAGGAACCGTTTGGGTGTCGAAAGGATTGGTGGGGGCGGGAGGAACTTTCGGTGGCAGATCTGTCCTTACAGGTTGAGAGATCGGTAAAGACGAAGGTATAAATACGCACACTAGGATTTCCAAAGCAACGTCAGGGACATATCACCCATCAGTTCCATGAACCTAGTGCTTTCATTTATGGGATTCATCTTTAACCTTCTGGAGTCGCTTCGTTTGGTTCGCCACCGACTACGTTTAGAAAATGACAGAGAAATTTCCTGAATCAACCATTTTTTAAAAAATATTATTGCCATTTATAACTTCAATTCTCATCATGTAATAAAAGTTACAAATGTTTTGGAATTTTAACTCCTTAAATGTCTATTTTAGTGATTAAATATCTCAATTTTTTAAGAAAAATAAACACAAAAAGTTGTTTTGTTTCCCCCCAATCTCTTTATGGAAATTGACCGATTTACACAACAAGCAAAACCTATGAAGGAATTTCAACACCAGGGGAAAAAAACTAAACTCAAACTAAACTCAGATTTCATTGGTAGTGTGTTCGAAACATGGCGTTCGAATGGTAGTCAATGGCAACACAACTATTAGAAGGAACAGTTTGTGATATTTAATTTATCAAAAACTTTAAAGGTAAGAAGATAAAGATTTGATAAAGATGGTCATGTCTAACACAAGCTGCATTAACAAACGGGTTTTCCAAAATAAAATAATTTAAAAAAAAAAACAAGTCGAGGGACTCAGAAGGTTAAAGGTTAAAGGTCGCCTGCGTTACACTGAAGCATGATTTATTCTCATTTTACAGTCGTGTCTTATAACTGGAACTGCATTGTAATCTCTCTCTGTTTATAATGCACAATAGCAGAATTTTCAACTTGCTCAGTCAAACAAACTGCTGCTTCTTCTCTCCTGTCCATTTACACCTGAACACCAACTGTGCTGTTATTAGTAAGGTCATGAATATATGCCAAAGCTGGAAGAGTGTGACGGCGCTGCAGGTGTGTGTTTACTCTGGAAACTCGCTTTCATACACATCCTGCTGCCCGCTGATTGTTGGTCCCCTGTTAGCTTTGGCTGCTCTGCTTCAGGCTCCTTCGTTTGCTGCCCGTATGTGAGTTTACGCTGATTAATGTTAAATTCTGCAAACAGCCTCAGACGGTATCTATCCAATAAAGTACAGGAGTCTCATATAATGTGGAGGTCAGTCAAACAACACAACATTCTGGCTGTTTATGGCCACCATAAAGCTCAGTTTGTGCTCTCCAGGTCTAATGATGGCGATTAACAGAAAACAGAGTC
Organism: Alfaro cultratus; assembly: GCA_903066825.1. Lineage (NCBI taxonomy): Eukaryota > Metazoa > Chordata > Actinopteri > Cyprinodontiformes > Poeciliidae > Alfaro > Alfaro cultratus. Next base: position 49,186 of record CAEFZX010014643.1, on the reverse strand, counting down.
TAACCAGGGTCAAAGCATCGTCGACTTCGTTTAGCTGCGTTTCTGTCTTCCATCCTTAGCGCAACATTTTTGCCCGACATCATCTGATGCAAACCCTCAATTGAAATGCATGACGCGTGTAGTCGATGCATGTGCACATCGTTACAGTCGGTCTTACGGCACACTGGAGTTTTGTTCGGACCATTTGTTCACAAAAACAAATGGCTACACTGCAATATGTGAGGTCTCTTAAGCCGGTGGAAGATTACAATATTTTAGGGTCCTTCTAGAGTGTGCTAGACATGGGCTAGTATGAGATTCACCCAGTTCCACATCATAAACATCATAAAAATACCACAGTGTCTCTCTGTTTAAAATTTTCAATATATAAACAATGACATTTAGTACAGATGTAGCGATATGGAAAAGTCCTATAATCGTGCAACGCATCACATTCGCTGTCACATGACCAAACAGATCCCACATGACCAACCTCCTGCTTCAGAAACACAAACAAGACGGAAATAAAGATCAGTGGTTAATATCAACCCAGTTTTACTTATCAGACCAACACCGACATGTTAAAAATGACCAACATCAGCATCTATACCGATACATATCGTGGATTCCTAAAATGTAGTCACCAGAAATAAGAACTCATATCATTATCCAGTTGTTACATGTCAGCTATGAAAGTGCAGTCGAAATAGTGCAAACAAAAATAACACGGCATATTGATTATTACAGTATAATGTTAACTACAGCATATACTTATTATTTTTGATAAACAGACTATTTTCAAAATGTAGAACAAATATGTGGCAGATGAGTCAGGTGGCCAGTCGGACATCCTGCTTGTAAATTTATGTCTGTTGTTTAACCCACCTGTTATGTTGCGGGTCAAATTTTAAAGTTGGAATTATTATTATTATTTTTTTAATAGTTGAAAGTTTGTTTTTTTTTGCATGAAACTTTTTCTATTTGTCTTAATAGGTGCACTCTACATATAAATTGAAAATTTATTCATTTTACACATTTGCCCCTCCCTCCCCTGAATCTACTTTCTACATTCCATAAGAAATGGAATGTAAATTATTTGCGTTTGTGAGAAATAAAAAAAAAAACATCATTGCGCAAATATTGATTGAAATGGTTAGTATTGGAGTTAATAATCAGACACAAAAATGTTTTGGAGGAATTTTTTGGTTTCTGACACTATTGCATGATTAAACACTCCACAGGTCAAATTGACCCAGGAACATTATTGCTGTACCTCAGAAAGGAACAGAACAGGAGGGTTAAAATAGTCTTAAAAAGAGTGATGGCTGGTGCTGCCTTACTTTCCACTCTACCCCAACTATCCACAACTGTAACTATTTCCAAATTGCCAAATGTGTTTTTCTTGTGAGTTAGATAAAAAGTATAGTATTTTTATTTCAGCCAGCTGACCGAGCTGACTGAAATAACGCCACATCTGAATAAAACTCTGGTGACTTTATAATGACACCATCTCTTCATATCATTATAAAGAACTTTAAATCAGAATGGGAGAAACTTTTAGCAGCTTGGAAATGAAACATTTGATGTACCTTGATACCGATAACTGGCCCATGCCTAGAACAGATATATGTTAATTCAATTTTTTGTTGTAAAAAGTTAATTGTATTTCTTAATTTAGATCAAGTTAGCCTAAACTTTTTATGGAAGCTAATGCTAATGAGTTTGCTTAACCTTCCTGTTGTCCTCGGGTCATTTTGATCCTGTTGTCCTCGGGTCATTTTGACCCGAGGACAACAGGAAGGTTAAAAGACCCTGAACACGTAGCCCAACAGGCTAGCCAAAAAGCTAACATTTTTCTAGCGTTAGCTTTGTTAGCTCATTGGGTTTAAATCTGTTGTAATGTAACTAGAAGCATCACAATTTTAGATTTTCAGGCATTTCTGTAATCGGGGGTAATCTGTAACTTACCATTTTGTTTTTTATTCAAATGAGCAAAACCAAGCTGCTTTGGTTTTGGCTAAATTCACTCAAGTTTAATGTACCCAGCGTCATTTACATATTGCTAAATTAGCAGCACAAAGAGCATATGTTTACAAGTACAGTCCAAAAAAAAAAGTTATTTTTTAAATCTTTTATTTTTTTATTTCTTTTGGTTTCATGTAGCATTTTCAGCAAGTTGTCCATTAACACTGGATGAAAAATATTGAGACTATTGTCCTAGTAAATGGAAACTGTCTCCTTCTGAGTATATACTAAAAGTCTGAATGTTTAAACATGATGTGTTAATGTTCATGTATCTGTGGTGGACTTGAATAACAGCTGCATACTGAATGTATATGTTTACTGTATGTCTGTTTGTTAAAAGTTAGTGGTGGCTTTCGAATACATGTTGGCATGTGATTCAGTTGTTTGGGTTTCAGATCACTGCAAGGAATGTCAGCTCCTTTATCAACAGGTAGTTATGGAAGTTTAAGCTTGAACAGAATAAATACTAATGTTTTTGTTGTTTTGGGGGTTTTTTTGCACCAAATATTTTCAGTGATTTTTATGTATTCTGGCTGTATTATTAAAGAAAATGTGTTCTTAAAAGTCCAGATTTAAATTTCTTGTTGGTCAATGTAAGTTCAAGCTTCAGGAAAGTTGGTTAACCTTTCATAAAAAACATTTATAAAAAATAAAGTGTATTGTGCTGCAAAGGAATTTTCAAAACCTTGGCAGATTCCTAAATTTCATAAAATAGAAAATATGACCATTGAAGTGCAGAAATGCTTCAAACACCACAGTATAATCATCTAGTATAGTAAACTGGAGTATAAGCATAGCTAAGTAGAGTAATTCATGGCACAGATGAACATGTAAGAATTCACCATTTGATCATCTTTAGTGAAGAATCAAACAAATGTTTGTAATTCCTCACTGTGTGCAATGAGCACACTTCAAAAGTAAAAATTGTGGATTAGTTGAAGTAAAATATCAACATTGCTGTCAGAGAGCATTTCAGCAAAAGATAACTCCTCGAACTTTTAACCAATCCCACAACACTCTGTGCTGAACAGCTGGAGGAGAAATGCTTCAGAGGCTTCTTCAGACACTGTGATACTGACTGCTACAGGAGGGACCCTGATTTTTTCTCTGAAAAAAGTCAGGATTCTGACTAAAAAAAAAAAAATAATCAGAATTTTATTTATTTATTTTTTTCACTGTTGTGGGTTGTACACCTACAACCACCAGCATCTACAACAACTCTTTGAAGAACACTGGGTAATATAAGTGGCAAAAACATTCAGTTTCCTATTGGGAAATATTTTGATTTAACATATATATATATATATATATAAGCATGGAAAAACCATTTTGTACATACATAGGCCACACCTGTCTATAAGCCGCATGTGCCTACATAGAGACGGTACACAGAAAGCGTTTTCAAAGTTTTAATAATATACCTTAGCTTTTCTTTCCAAACAGAGCCTGTGATGCGGCAGTAACACAGCAGTAACAGAGCTGGTTTAAAAAAAACACCGGTAAAAGTCACTGAGAGCCTCTTCATCTTCCTCCTGTGCATTGAGACGTGTTAAGTTACATTAAACTTGCGTCTTCCTCGACACATATATTCCACCTGTCTCACTCTTACCTTTTCTGCTTGAGCGCCCCTGGCGGCCGTTAGAAAAAATGCATAAATAAGCCGCATCGTTGTATAAACCGCAGGATTGAAAGCGTGTGACAAAAGCCGCAGCTTATAGTCCGGAAATTACGTATATATATATATATATATGTGTGTGTGTGTGTGCGTGCATTGGTCTCTCTCCAATGCATGCTGGGATAGATTCCAGGGTCAATGTAAAGCAGATTTGCATGCTGCCAAAAGCATACCTGTTAAAATGTGATTCCTGCCAAAACTACGTTTTTCACAGGTTTTTTTACATTTTGTTTTCTTCTGTTTGAATCTGAAGGTTCCCAGTGTCTTTTACCATTAAAACTGATCCACATGTGCATTACTATTGAAATATTGCTTGTTTTGATCCCATTTCGATCAACCCAAACCTTGAGTGGGAAAGTAACCTGAGCTGACTTAAAGCTGTTTACAATCTGTTTTAAAATGGCCAAATTCTTTTAACCAAATTGTGTACAAACCGACTGTTAGTGTTTCCCCCCCCCCCCCCCAAAGAACCAGAAATATATTTTCTGGTTCACTCAGTGAGTGTTATTATTAGATGACAGAGGCTGTGTGACCTCTGGGGTTTTGTTTGCCCTCGGAGGGGCAGATGTTCCCCCCCACCTTGCAGACACACCCATCGCCTGCCCAGGGCGACCAGGAGCCCTGTTGGGGTCCAACCCGCTCCGGGGGGGAGGGGTGTGTGTGTGTGTGTGTGTGTGCTCCAGTTGTCAGCTGGTCCGTCTGGAGGAATGTTTCTCTGACTCTCTGCTTCCTGAACTTCTGCGGTCCAAACTTTCATTTGCGCTCATGAGATTCCGGGACTCGGTCCACATCCTCGCCTCAGCAGTATGGCCATAGCTGCTCGGTCCCGGACGGGGTTTTACCGGCAGGAGGTGAACAGAACCGTGTGGGAGGTGCCGGAGAGGTACCGGGACTTAAAGCAGGTCGGCACCGGAGCCTACGGAACCGTGTGGTGAGTTCAGAAAGGAAGGAGCTTTAAGAATGAAAAAGAATCATTTGTAATATGTTGCTTATTTTTAACAGTTTGCGGCCATGTTTTTTTTTTTTTTTTTCCTTGTAAACTTTTTTTTTTTAAATTTTACTTCAAAAAAGTGAAAAGTTAAAGAAATACTTGCCACTTAAACTGAAATTAATACTAATTTACACCATTTGTATTTCACCCAGAAGTAGTGAACAGGAAACAGATTTGTATTTTTTCTGTTACCCTGATTCTTCGAGACTGATGGTTAGATTTATTGCTATATCCAAGTCAAGCTTTGGTCACTTTCTGGCCACAGCTGGCTCTGCGGGGCCCCTCTGCATTGTGTGAGAGTGGATGAGGGTCAACAAAGAACCTCCCTTCCACCCTCATTGTTTATGAGAAGTCACAGAGTCAGTTAAGTGCGATGAATGCTCCACTGCTTTGTCTTAGATGACAAAGGTTGCCTTTTTCCCACTGCAGACACTGAGACCAAGCAGAGAAGGTTTCAGGGGTTGAACAATAATATTGGTAAAAGTTTCTTTGAAGTGAACTTTGTTTTAAATGTTTGTGCAATGAGGGGGAAAAAAATGTACATATATATATATATATTTTTTTTTTTAACAATAATTCTTCCGTTTCTATCTGCATTAAATGTTATTTTATTTTTAGTTCGGCTTGGGACCGGCGCTCAGGGACTCAGGTGGCCATCAAGAAGCTCCACCGGCCCTTCCAGTCCAAACTTTTTGCCAAAAGGGCCTACAGAGAGCTGCGACTCCTCAAACACATGAAGCATGAAAATGTAGGAAGATTTCAGCTGCAATCTGTGAATTTGTTGTTCAGAAATGGATATACCATAGTGTAGCATAGACTAGCATAGCGAGTACTGGATAGTACTATCCAATGCCATTCTATAGTATTGAATAGTAGAGGATAGGATATGATACTATATAGCATAGTTTTGTATAGGGAGCTGTAGGACAGTGTAGTACAAATTAGTATAACACAGTTTAGTATTGTATCATGTAGCATAGCATAGTGCAGTGTAGCATACTATAGAATTTTGTATTATACAGTATGGTACAGTGCAGTAAACTACAGCAAAGCTTATTGTACTGTAATATTGTACAGTGCAGTGCAGTACAGAGTAGTATAACCTTGTATAGTATTCTAGAATAGGGTTAGGGTTAGTATTTTGTAGAGTTCATTGTATTAATATGTAGCATAGCTGCAGTGTTGTACAGTGTAGCATAGCATAGAATAGCATCATATGGCACATAGTGATGTAAACTTTGGTTCTGTTCAGTCGGCTCGTTTGACTCCCAAATGGCTCTTAATTTGTTATCATCAAATTAAGCTAACCTCATGTCTTAGCTTAATTTGGTGAATATGAATTGTTTCTATGTTGATGAATTCGCTTGCATTTAGTGTTTATAGGAGAAGCTTTATGTTCCCTAATTTTATAAATTTGGTTTGTTATGAAAGCAGGCTTTCTTTTTTTACTTTCCTACAAAACTTCAGCCAAACATTTCATTTTTATTGGACAAGATAACAAATGACCAAAACACTTATGGCAAACCTACCAGACAGAACTGAAACTGAAACAAGACCAAACTCAGTAACCAAACTCAGTGCAGATTAGCATTCAAATAAATATGTCTCAGCCTACAGGGGCTGATGCTGTTCTCCCTCTCTGTCAGTATTTGTCCCGGGTTTTTTTTTTTTTTTTTGTAGAAGACAATCAAAACAAAGTTCTGAGGGACGGAGCTACTGAGAGTGAGAGCTGAGCAGCTGAAGGGAAAACATGTGGGACTCTGCTCTTTTGACTGACTCCAAAGCATTGGCTGTTAGGTTATTTTGAGCCTGACCCATCACTAGTAGTGTCGTACAGTGTGGTATGGTGTGGTGCTCCATTAGCATAATGTTCGGTAGCATAGCATAGTAAATTTGAAATCATTTTCCTGGTCTTTATCAGGTGATTGGGCTGTTGGATGTTTTCACAGCTGAGATCTCTTTGGATCGGTTTCGAGACTTGTAAGCTCCTCTCCTTTTCTACTCACTTCTTCCAGAAGTTTTTATTTTACTTTTTTATGTCCTAGTCATAACACTGATCTCCTCACATGCAGCTACCTGGTGATGCCGTTCATGGGCACCGACCTCGGCAAGCTGATGAAGATGGAGAGGTTGTCGGAGGATCGTGTCCAGTTCCTGGTTTATCAGATGCTGAGAGGCCTTAAGGTGGAAAGAATTTCTCCAAACATTCTCTGTTTTCTAGGGGGGGAAAGCAAGAACAAATTACATTTTTCTGAGCAGAGCTTATGTTTTTCCTGTATCTGTTTCCTCTGCAGTACATCCACTCTGCAGGGATCATCCACAGGGTGCGTGAACTTTGACCTATTGAACCATAAGCTTTACCAAGTCTGTTTATCTGTTCTTTCAACTAGACAAAACAATGTATTAAAATTCGGTGCTGCATTTCTAAGTACCCCAGCATTCCTTGTTGACTTTACCTTCCTGTGTTTAACATTTAATGAGTACAAATTAAAGAGTAAATACATTCTGTATACTAATCTGTATCGATCGTTATCTAACAGGACCTCAAACCTGGAAATCTGGCCATAAACCCTGATTGTGAGCTAAAGGTAATTCAGTGGTAAGCCACCTTGTCTTGCTTAATTCTCATCTTTATTTTTAAAAATGTAATGCGGTACCTACCCTCCGTTCCGCTGTAGATCCTGGACTTCGGCTTGGCCCGGCAGGCCGACGCGGAGATGACCGGCTACGTTGTGACGCGCTGGTACAGAGCGCCGGAGGTTATCCTTAACTGGATGCACTACACGCAGACCGGTGATGATAATCCTGAAAAGCAAAAGGAATCTGATGGAGCTGTAAATGAATCGTTTTGCAGCAATGCTTTTGCTCTGCGTTGCAGTGGATATTTGGTCAGCGGGTTGCATCATGGCAGAGATGTTGTTGGGGAAACCTTTGTTCAAGGGAAACGACCGTATCCTTGTCCGGTTGATTGGTTTGACCCGATGTCATTTCAGTTATGTGTTTGAAAATGTCTTGTGATTTACAAATGTAAAAGTATGTACTCTAAGATCTTATCTGTACTCCAGTAATTATAATTATAATCGTTTCACTCCAGTATATAGAAAGTCTTTACCTGACACAACCCCACAGCATAACATAGACTGGTATGAAAATACTGATCATAGGTTCCTATTTTTGCTCTTGGCGTTTATTCGCTCTGCATTACAGGTAGCTTGTTTGAACTGACCAACATTTCTACAGTTTGAGAACCAATCACAGGACATATACTGCTATAATACCACGAGCGGAAACATTAACGAATCATGTTTACTTGAAGTAGTTCTGAACTTCCTTTATCGTGCGATCGTCTTACAATGTGGCCAAAGTCTTGTGTTTGCTGAGAGGTCCTGCCTGCAGGGAGGTTCTGCAATTGCCTGCTAAAATTTTGATATGAATGATGATAAAATTAATTCGAGCAACGATTCTTAACCGTTTCTTTCGTCAGACCTGGACCAGTTAAGAGAAATCATGAAGATTACAGGAACTCCGACCCCCGACTTTGTTCTCAAGCTGCAGAGTCAAGATGTAAGTTGTGTCTACTCAACTGTCTTCAGTTTTAGAAGACGCTCTGTCCATTTAGATTCAGATTACAGCCAGTACTGAATTTATTTAGCTCAAGCTCAAATAAATAAAAAAAAAAATCTAATTTCTAGCAAATATTTTGACTGTTGGGCTCCAGTGTTGGAGCTCAGTGCACGCTGCAAGAATACATTTGTTTTTTAATTACTCCCGATGCTATGATGGAGTGTCAGGGCCATTTCAGATATATAAAAAAGGAGTAAATTACTGTCAAAAAACTCTTGACATTTTCTAGAACAAATCAAGGAAATTTCTGAGCTCCAACGGTCAAAAAGTTGCTAGAAAAACAAAGACATTTTGTGCTTGATCGCTGACATTTTCCAGAATTTCTTTTGGGAATTTCTGAGTTTGAAAAGTTTAAAGTTTGCTAGAAAAGATCTCAGAAATACTTAGTTTGTATCAGAAATTTTCGAGAAGAAACATGGAAATTTCTGAGTTTCATAAGGCCAAAATTTGAGATTAATGTCAGAATCAGATGGATTTTATTTTGAAAACCAGAAGCATCGTGACTTGAAGGAAGTTGGCTGCTCTGTAATTTGTTTGGCAGTATCAGACAAAGGAAAGTTGAATATCGTGACCTTTCTAAGTTAGTAGTCTTAAGTCTTTTTTTTGTGGCTAAAAGATGATTTAGCAAAAATCAAAGTGCCGATATAAAGGTTCCAATCACACTGAGTCCTTTTCTGTCCTTCAACAGGCCAGAAACTACATCCGGAGTTTACCGAAAGTGCCAAAGAAAGATTTGCACTCCATTTTCTCCAAAGCCAGCTCAAATGGTACGCGAGCGCTTTCTGTGGCTTCATTGCCGAAGTCTTTGTCTTTTTTGCCGGCTTTCACACATCTCTGTGCGCCGCAGCGGTGAGCGTCCTGGAAAAGATGCTCCTTCTGGACCCTGACAGCAGGGCCGGCGTGTCGGAGGCCCTGGAGCTGCCGTTCTTCAGCGAGTTCAGGGACGTGGAGGAGGAGAGCGAGGCGCTGCCGTATGACCAGACCATGGACAACACGGACCTGCCGCTGGAGCAGTGGAAACGTGAGGCGGGACGGGAGGGGTTCACTACCAAAACACCGAACATGTAGTCCAGGGGTGTCAAACTCGTCCTCAAGGTCTGGTGTCCTGCAACTTTTAGATGTGCCTCTGCTGCACCACACCTGAATTAGGCTCTAGAGATCTTACCTACACAAGGAGGAGGTAATTAAGTCATTTCATTCCAGTGTTTTGTACCTGTAGCACATCTAAAAACTGCAGGATAGTGGCCCTCGAGGACGGGAGTTTGGCACCTGTGATGTAGTCGCTACCAAGTAGGTGGGGTTTGTCACTCCCAACGCCTGAATAAGACGCCAACGTCTCCTCTGATTGGCTGATAAGATGATGAGCGCGAGCAGGATTTGCTCACATTTGCAATGGAGACGCAGTGGCTTTTACAGGGCCCGTCTATAGCAGAGGAGGTTTGTGAAAAACCTGAGACCTTAAAGCCCGTTTCTCTTTGTACAGGTCATACGTTCACAGAGATCCTGACCTTCCGGCCGCCGCGGGACTCAAAGGAAACATCACTTTAAGAGCTCACACACCTGCAGACGTTAACGTTTACCTATACGCAGAAATATTATTTTTAATCTCATCTATTAGTTGTTGTCCAAATTGTTTGTCAATGCTTTTACTGTCAATAAATAGTTCAGATATTCAAGATAATTTGCTCCATTTATTTTTTGCAAACTGTCGGTGACTTATAAGAAATGGACATTTACTCTTTTTTTTTTTTTTTTGCTTTAGGGCTTAACAACAGTTGACAAAAAGCAAGCGAAATATAAAGACTTCTGCCAATTTTTTTTATATTGGTGCATCCCAACTCCAAAAACTTAACTGTTTTTTTTTCTACTACAAATACCAGTAGAAAATAATCTGAATTATATAATTATGATTGTTATATAACCATAATTCTGCTCTGCAGCTCATTGGCAGTTTAGGTTACCATAGATGTATGACTTAACACATAATTAGTTGAAGTTTTAGGAAGCAATTTACACATTTGATTTTAGGTGTATTTAATAAATTTAGGATTATTTAAATGTTTTGATATATTTTAAAAACTTCTTCTAAAACATATTCATAAATCAATAATTTCCAGTTTGTGGCTCATCACTCTATGTAATTCCTCCATATGAGTTATGAAATGTGCTGGGGTCCATTAAGCGCCAGATGGAACTGGAAAGCCGTTCGGAAATTATATCCAAAACGGCATTCCATACTTACGTTTGGCTCCACCTGCTGGCTGCATCGTGATACTACAGCACTGCACTAACATCAGATCAGCCATCTGATGTTAGTGTAGTGCTAACACTGATTATTAATCAGTGTTATTGATAACACTGATTAATAATAATGTAATAATTCAGAGTTGAACTGCAGAAACCCGGTTGTTTTGGTAGTTGACTAGATTAATTCTCCTCCTTTGCTCCATCTGGTAAAAATAAATCCAATGAAACAAGAACACATGTTTCAGAAACACACACCTGTTTTATTTGGTTAAGTGATCAGTTCAGCAAACGTCAGGTTATTTCTGGCCGGTTGAAGAAAACGCATTGCAGACGCTGGAAGCTGGGAACAGGTTTGTCCGTCCATCATAGTCCGTACTTCTTCTGCAGGTCTGAAACGCTGGGCTGGTCCAGCTGGGCTTGGAGCAGGAAGTCAAACAGCTCCTTCAGCACTGAGAGGAGGGAGGAAATGACATGTTTTCAACCATGATCTCACATGAGCGAGAAGGCAGAGGATGAAAAGGAGTCCACCTTTCTTCTCCTGCGGCGTCATGAACATGACGGCCATGTCGAAGCGCCTCACGCCCGCCAGACCGCCGAGGGTCTCCAAGATGGAGGTCGGAGGTTCATTCCTGCTCCAAACAGGCCAGTCTTACTCGTTTTGCAGAGTGAACGGACAAAAGAATGATGTTTACGCCTAGAGAGCTTACCCTATGAAGAAATCGTGCAGGGTTCTGAGGATCTGGTTGAGCAGGTCCGGCTCCAGAGAGTGCTGGAAGATCTGGCCATACGCTGAGGGACTGATTTGCTACCAACAAGGACAAGAATGTTTAGCATCCAGACATGGCAGGACCAGAAATGACTTTTAACCATTCATTGAGTTTCCTGTTTATGAAGGTTTTTACTTTTTCACAAATGGACTCCTTGGGCTTCCATAGTTCAGAGTGATGTTAGCTCACCCATAGCTTATGATCTGGTCTGTGTTTATTAAAAAAAATAAAATTCAGGTAAATTTCCAAAAAAAGGAATGAGTGCAAAAATAATAAGCAAGTTTTTGAAAATATTTTCTGTCATTTGTAAACTTTTTTTCAAGGAAAAACAAAAACCGCAAGAAAAAATTATGAAAAATTGGATTTTGTATGAAAAAAACCATTAGCTATGTATCCGATTTAATAACACATGCGGAAGTGGTTCAAATAGAATTTTATGATTTTCTAAGATTGGAATGGGGCCGTTCAGACAGCCATGAGAAAGTCAAACATGAATCACATTCAGGCAAAAAATAAAAATAAAAAAAATGGATTTGGGTCATGTTTCTGTGTGAATGTAAGGGAAATGGACAACATCACTCTGCTGTTAACGGTCTTCCATTTTTTACTAAATAGTGCCCCTGGAGGCCAGGTGTTAAACTACAAGATTGATTAAGTCCATGTAAAGCTTGATCGCTTCAAATGACATTGCACAGAATTAAAGAAAACACAAGGGTTGTTTGAATTAATCTGAACTTAATGCACAATGGAAGGCAGAAAATGTAACGTTCACATAACGTTTGGATTTGGTCTGATAATATAGGAGGGTTTTTTTAATCTCTACATCCAAAAACCCTTAAGGAAATGAATGTTTGGCTTAAAAATGAAATAAAAGCAGAGTTGTTGGTGCTGAAGTGAAAGGAGAACGCAGCTCACCCTCAGGTATCTGTAAACCGCCTCTGGCTGCTTGCTGAGCTTGCGGAGGTCCGCCTCCAGCTGGAAGCTGTTGCTGGGAGCAGGAGGAACGTCTGAACTTGGCGCTTCAGCTGCTTCACTGGATTCCTCCTGAACTGATTGGCTGGCGTCTCTGCTGGCAGGAACTCTGGAGAGCACAAGAGAACGGTTAGGAACGCCACCGCAAACCTGGACGTGAAAGTGGCAGGAGGAAAGGCCGTGCAGGGGGCAGCACGGCGGTGGCAGCAGCATGGTGTGGGAATGCTTTTCTTTTGCAAACACAGGGCTAATGGGAAAATGGATAAAGTCAGTAAATCAGTTAGAGGATGAGGAATGCAAATGCAAGCCACACTTTTCAGATTCACCAGATGCTCAACAAGGTGTTCTTATAAAGTTATTACTTCATTTTTCTAGTATTCTGACTATATTCTGGTAATATTGATGCTTTGTTCTTGCTATTGTCATACAGTTTAGTTTCATATCACTAAAACTGTATTACTGTAATATTATCACTTTATTCTCATAATCCTAACATTCCATCATTGATTTGCCTTGAATTTGATTTGCCCTGCTGACATCACTCTCACCCATGGAAAGCTAAGCACTGCATTGGTTCAAAATAAAAATCCAGATTTTCCAAAAATTAAATCTTCAAAAACCAAACGTTGAGTTAATGGATAATATTGTTTTTTGGTCCAGTCCCAGTGGTAACCATGGTTTCCTCCCCTCCTTGCATGTAAAAGTCACCTGTCATGTTTCTGTGTCTGTGTTTCTGCTGCTTCCTCCATTTTGATGATCTTGGCGCTGGGCGATGAAGACAGCGGCGAGTCAGTCTTCCTCTCTACTTCCTGGATTAATGGAGGAAGAGCTTCCTGGCTGGGCGGCGCCAGCTTCCCGCTGATCTCCTGGATGTCGATTCGTCTCAGAGGTTTCTACAGACCGGAGGAGAAGCTAACTCAGTGGGTTTTTACAAACACCTTTAGTCAGACGCAGCTAACTCGCTGTGGAACCGACGGTTGAGCGCAGATGTTCTGGTTTGTCCACGGGTTGGACCGTCCTCCTCTGGGCGCCGTCCTCCGCCTGCAGAGTGCCGCTGCAGCCTGGATCCTGGAGGAGAAAGATGCCATGGGGTCAGAGTTCAGCAGCTCAGACGGAAAACCCAGCAGGTGTTAGCGTACCGTCTGCAGCTTCTGCAGCTCATTCAGGGCCTGCTTGTTCCCAGGCTCCAGCTGGAGCAACCGCCGGAAATCTGACACACACGTGGAGGAAAGTCGAGAAGATTACTCAAACATGTGGAGTCTCATGAAATCATTAATACAACTCGGCACTGCCTGAGTCATTAGAACCCATCTGGCACCATGAAGTAGGCCAAAAGACTTCAGAAAAGCTGAACGCCAAGCCTCAATCTAAAATTCAAAACCCCTGTCATCTATCAGTCTGGAGGAACCATTTGCAACCGAAACGTTCCACTGAAAAAATGGAGATTCCTTTTACAAAGTCAAATTTTCACCACATCATTCACTCATTTCTACATGTGACGGTTCAAACTAAACGATTTAATCAGCAAGCTAAATATTTAACTGCAAGATAAATATTTGCTTGTTAGCTAAATAAGCTAAATATTTAGTTTAAAAATATCTATTTAGCCTTCTAGCTACATATGTAGATTGAAGCTTAATATTTAGCATGCTAACTAAATATTTAGTTTGAAGCTAAATGTTTAGCCTACTAGCTACATATTTAGTTTGAAGCTATATATTTTGCGTCCTAAGTAAATATTTTGCTCATCTAGCTTGCTAACCAATTATTCAGTTTGTAAATAACATAATTAATTAGCAATCTTAATTATGTTGCTAATTACTGTAAGTATTTAGTTTACAAACTGTGACACTTATAAACAACTGAAAGAAATTGTGAAAATATGACTTTGAAAATTTTGCCTACTTTCTTTTTTTTTTTTTCTGAGAAAACCAAAGATATTGCTGTTTATTTCTGAGCGCGCAGCTTTACAAACAGCACCAATAAAAAGTGGTGGACCTTCCCAGGAGCAGCCCGCCTGTTTAAATGTGAACCAAAAAAAACCCAGGAGGAATATATGCTAATTAAAAACAATAAATCCAACATGTTGCTGCTGGTTGCTGTGGGAGCTCTGCAGCACCTTCCTTGGCCTCCTGCAGTTTCCCCAGCGCCAGTCTGGCTGTGCCACGGCGGGCGAAGGCCTTAGAGTAAGTGTCATCCAGAGAAATGGCTGCTGTACAGTCGTCCTCTGCTTCTTTATACCTGCAGGAAGACAGACGGAGAGAGTTTGCTAACAGTCTCCTGCTATAATTTGTTGGATGGAGTGAGAGCTGTTGGGTGTTTCTACCTGTCCAGCTTGAGGAAGGCCATGGCTCTGTTGGCAGGCAGGAGGACGTTCATGGCGTCCGCCTCCATTCCTCTGCTGTAGCATTCCACGGCTGCCTCGTACTTCCCTTCTTTGAAGTAAGCGTTTCCCTGAAGAGCAAACGTCTCCGTTGGGTTTCAGAACAAACTGACAGAGAAGAGAGGCGATAAACCAGGACTCACTCTGTCCTTCTGCATCACAGCTTCCTGTTTCCTCTGCTGCTCTCCCAGCTGTAGCTGCTGGTCGGGGTCGGCGACGGCGGAGGCCTCGGCGGGCTGGACGGCCAGACCCAGGACGTCCCCCTGAACGAGGATCTGAACCAACCAGAACATGGGTTAGACAGCAGCAGGACAAACTGAACCCTGACCCCCATTCACCCTCACCTCCTGGAGTTTCTTCACTTCACTCTGGGCTTCAGCGTTGCCCGGGTCCAGCCGGAGGACCGTCTGGTAATCTGTTTAGACACATTCAACAACCTCAGATCAGGACGGCTCAAACAAAACCCGGTTTAAACCGATTCAGACCTTCCAGAGCCGGCTGGTGTTTCTGCAGGGCAAACCGAGCGGCTCCTCTCCTAGCATAAGCCTTATAGTAGCTGTCGTCAAGGGCGACGGCCAGGTTGCAGTCCGACTCGGCCACGGCGTACCTGGGAAGGCAAAGATTTATCACAACAACCGGGGAAAACAGAAAAACATCTTCAACTTATCAAAAGTATTTATTCATCTTAAACTTTTTCACATTGTACCACAAACTTCAATGTGTTATAATGAGCATATATTCATAAAATCTGTCTCATGTGTACTTTGGTCTTCATGAAGCTGCAGAACAGCTGCATTTATAGTGAGATCTGGGTCAGTTAAAGGAGCTGAAAACAAATGTGCACCACACTTTTCAGTTTGTTTTTTTGTTTGTTTTTAAGGGGCAAAATTATGTATTTTCCACATAGAGCCATTTTATAACACAATTAAGTAACTATTCTAACTTCAGTTGTTGTAAAAATGCCAGATGTATCAAATATGTCTTAAAAGAAATTTGACTTTGCAATTTAACGCCTTCAAATTGAGCCTCTGTCTCTTTAAAAACTCCTGCTCTTTCTGAAGCTCCACCTTCAGGAAGTCATCACAACATGGATCCTGCATTAAACCTTTAACAACGTTTTCACCAGCGTTGAACAGAGAAGTAGCTCCTGTAACAAGATCAGCTGATGCGCCGTTCCAACAGGTGTTTGCTAATTGCTACTGCTAGTCTGAAGGAGCCGAGTGAGGGAGGTTTGGGGGAGAGGGTTTGCTCTGTGAGCTTGGAAACTGCAGCTCTGAAGAGGAGCTTCATCTCAAAGCAGAGCAGCTCCACCCAGGCTTTCTGCTCAGCTGGTTGCCATGGAGATTAAAGGATTTGTCAAACATGCATGAAAGGCAACACTCCTGGTACGGTACAAGGTAACATGATGCAAAGCTCAACAAAGTCAATTTACAGTACTTATCTACTTTGCACCTGTATATATATACTTTGTATAGTTGTGAAGTAGATGAATGATAATCAATCGATTATTGATCCATCGAATGAAGCCCATTTGTTTACAGTGAAGTCAGACTTACTTCTTAAGTCTGAAGAAGGACGTGGCTCTGTTGGTGGGAAGCACAGGGTTGTATGGATCAGCAGCCATCCCTCTAGTGTAACACTCTATGGCCTCGTCATACTTCCCCTCTTTAAACAACTTGTTACCCTGGAAACAAGGAGAAAACAAAACAACAAAAGCAGTTGTCATCTTTTAACCTCTCGCCCCTCTCTTTCTGTCTGTGTGTCACATGTAGAAACTTCATTACGTTCTCCTTCTCAGCCAGAGCTCTGTCCTTGTCCACCTCCTCCGAGTCGGACTCGTTGGACTCGGCCTCCTTGTCCATTTCTGCCAGAGCTTTATCCTGCCGACAACAGGAAGAACGCACAATCACCGTTTGTTGCATGAAAACTCAGGCTGTGGGAAGCCCAGGTGAGACGTTGGGTTACCACGTCGAACTTGTCCCACGATCGATAATCACAGGATGTGGGTCTGGAAGCTCGTCTGGGCTCCTCGGCCTTCGTGTCGCCATCAGCAGAAGGGGCCTGTTTCCTCCTCTTCTCCCTCATCTTTGACCTGTAGCCCTTGTTACGCACAGGAGGAAGGGTTTTCTGCAACAAGACGCACAGACTTATGGAAGGCCATTAGAGCTATGAAAGAAACCCTAAAGTCCAACAGGAATAATTACAAGTTTTAAAGTCTTAATTATAAGAGTCAAAGTCATAATTTGAAGATACAGTCATAATTTGACTTCCTAATTACGATATTTAAAGTCATAATTATGAATTTCTATAGCATAATTATGAGATTAAAGTCTTAATGTTAAGATAGAAAGTCATAACTTTGACTTTCTAAGTCCTGATTATATTCAAAGTCATAATTACGAGATTCAAAGTCACGATTCTGATTTTTGCCAATTAAATGATAAGTTTGGATTTTATTTAAGGGTGTCAGTGTAAAGCAGCTGTTCACAGCAGGGGACGTCCTACCTGGAGCTCCTGGACTCGTCCAGTCCTCAGCTCTTCATCCTTCCTCTTGACGTCTGCCTCCCAGTTGTCCAGCTCCCTCATGAAGCTGTGAAGATCCTCCGCATTCTGCCGTATCTGCAGCTGGAACTCCACGGCCTTGTCGCCCCCGGACATGCTCCCCTCTGCCAAACAGACATTTATTTTTGGGAAACTCTTTCACTTCACTTCTCTGTGCTCCAGTCTTCACAACCGAGCAGCAGCATCGAGGTAAAACACGAGAATCACGTTGTGTGACCCTCGAGCAGCTAGCAGCTTAGCAAAAACAGAACCATCATTGGATTAAAAGAGGCCGGATATGACTGTGCTTTAATTAGGACGTTTCTGAAATACCTGCCGCTTCTTTTCTTGATTCACAGTTAATTCGTAGTGACCGCTCAAGTAACAAAAGACTCCGAAAAGTGTCGCTAGTCACGATATTCTGTTTATGTTCGGAGCCATGACAGCGGAGGACCAGCAGCCTTTGCTGCTGGTTACGTATGCACGACGTAACCAAAGATCGTCTATAGTATCAAAACGCTCTCCGTAAAGCAAAATTATTATTATTTTTTTTAAATACGGAACTTTTACAAAAAATACAATGATAACTGAGCTATGTGTGTGGAAGTAAGATGAGTTTATCTGTTTGGCCTACACATTTTCGTCAGTTAGCGCTAAAGTTCACACTTTTCTGGAAGGAAACGACACTTAGGGAAGTCCTTAACAGTCAGCCGGTGCAAGACGTGGCTAAAAGTGACGAAGAGGCGATGAAGGTGGAGTTAAATTTAAGGCAAAGGGAAGAAAGTCAGACAGGACCAGTCAGAGTAATAATAGCGGTTCTCCTGCAGCTGGAGCCCGGGAACATTGATACGTGAAAACTTAATAGAATTTCTGCAGATCTGGGGATGACAGCAGAGAAGAGCAAATTCTTTGTTAAGTTACTTCCTCTATATACACAAGAACGCTCCTCCATAAAATCAAAATTTCATATGGGAAAGTGGGAGGGTTCCAATCAGTGCCCATAACAGTGAAGAATAATCTTTTCAATATGCTGTAAATTAATCCAAACAGTATTTTAAGATAACACATCCTTCCTATAATGTGAAAGCAGTTAATACTATAAATGTAGGCTTCTTGTTTCATATCATGTGATTTTGCTCTTGACCAGTTTCTATTACTTGTTACATGAACCCACTTGGCATTTTATTGTCATTTTATATATTCTATAGCCACTTAATTGTGCAATGTTTGAATTGCTGATGAAGTTTTTAAAGTAACAACTCCAGCTCGTTTGTTGTTGTAATTCTGACTTTGAACTCAGAAAATCTTTTTTTTTTTTTTAGTACAAACAGAACACAATATTACATTAATGACATCTTGAAATAAAAAGTGCTACAGTGTAAAACATACTAATGCAAAGTCATCATTCAATATGCAAGATAATTTAAATTTAACAACGAAGCAAGCAGCTCTTATCTGAAAGCTGACAGTGTGCAAGCCACGCCCACCCGGCGCACCTGTGTCTCGCCGGTTGATAAATGATGCGCAGCCACTCATATGAAACTTAAAAAAGAAAAATAAATACTTTGTATTCTAAAAATGACAGGAAAATATCATTTCAAGACTTCACATACCTGACATTTTAAACAATTGATTAGTCTGAAAATTTCATCAGTCAACCTTGACCACGGAACCACGTGATCTACAAACCCAGCAATGACCTCTCCTGTTAGCTAGCGGTGGAGAACCCGGAGAACTTTATGCTGACATTTCCACACTGGACGATTCCAACACAATGGATCAGAGCAAGCAAGAAGAGGAGTATGGATATGACCTCTTCCCGGAGAGGAACGCGAGGAATCCCACGAAGACCACAGTCAAACGCAGCCTGTTCTCATTCAAAAACAAGTGTGAGGTCATGTTAATGTTCGCCATGGAAACTAGTGAGTATCGATGCTTGCTTATGTAGCATTTTAGAGGCAAAGCCTTCCGAACTGCAGTCCGTCTTAATGTGAACAAATGATGTGCTTGTCATTTGAACGCATGAGCCGTGACGGTGTGCAGCAGCTAGCATTAGCTCACCGAGCTAACGCTGATTGGCTGTGAATGCTAGGTGGCTCCAGCTAAAGCTAACTCCTCTGTGTGTCCCTGGCAGGTCCATATGCCAAACTTCTCCTCAGTGCCATGAAGAACTCCGGCTGGTACGTTGGACCACACGGCTGTCTAGAACCGGAAACGACGTGTTAACGCCAACTGTAGCATAGATAGGATGCAAAATACTAAAGTTACTTCTGCTGCTTTTTTACTAAACAATATTTCAATTATCAGTGAAGGTTGAGTCTCATTATGCTTCTATGAATGTAATTATTGTCCAATGCCGATGGTGTTTCCGAAAAGTCACTAAATATAGCAATAATATTGCTAAGTTAGCAATAGTGGGGTGACTAATGTTAACAGCACGTGCAGACTGACCCAGATAATACTTCCACTGGATTTCACAAATACCAATTTTCCCCCACAAAACCTGCTAGAGCACTAATTCATTCATTCATTCATTCATTCATTCATTCATTCATTCATTCATTCAGCGGCTGTCTAATATTTAAAAGGAAACTTTAAAATATTGCTTGATAATTATGTGCTATTAAAAGGTTGGACGATTAATACCTACACACCGACTATAAAGTCTTATAAAAAAATCAAACATTTCAAAAAGACTTTAAAAAATATGCAATGCTTAGCCTGGTGGGGCCACAAGTAAAGCCTGGTGGGCCGCCAGGCTTAAAATACTCTGAGGGAAAAGCTGAATGCCATACATTTTTGGTTCACCAAAACATTCACTGTAATCAGTGCCTGAATAATATTTTTTCATAAGTTAATTTATGTTTCTCTTGTTTAAATTGCTGATATATTTCACAGTGCTGAAGATGTGCTATGTTGCGTGTTTTAGTAGCGTTCCAATGTCCGATAAATTGAGGGCCAGTATCGCCATACAAAAGTATTGATACCAATACTTTTTTACCTTTTTATTAATTAAGATTGATATATCAAACGTCTGATATTTAGGTGTTTTCGTTGGAAGTTTTCATGTTTTTTTTCTTTTTATTTGAATTCTATTGTTGAAACCTTAGAATTTTGAAAAAAAAAAAAAAGTGTCTCTACAAAATACTTTAATAACATTAGCATCATGTTTTTCATCATGTGTTCAGCAAGGTGTTTAAAGACAGACATTTCTCCTGCGAGGACTGCGATGGGACGGTCAGCGGTGGCTTTGATGCTGCCTCCTCTCAGGTAGGTTCTAGAGACGGTGTTACCCTTTCGAGGTTTCGTCTTTTCATCTGAGTCGCGTTTCCTCTCCTCCAGATTGTTTTGTGTCAGAACAACATCCACCAGCAGGCTCACATGACCCGAGTGGTCACCCATGAGCTCATCCACGCGTTCGACCACTGCCGGGCCCACGTGGACTGGTTCAACAACTTCAGACATCTAGCTTGTTCTGAGGTGAGGAGTAGCTTTTAATACCGCCGTTCTGTTAAGAAATTAGGAGAATAAGTAGTTGGCTTCTTGGAACATTTTTTTCTCGTCTGTTATCTCTGTTCTTACAGACATTTCCAAAAATCAGCTCTGAAAATGGATTTCGCCTCAGTTTCACTTTGGGGTTTTTTTTTGTTAGTTGTTTTTTAATTAACTCACCGATTAGTGCATATAAAACAAACATTACAGCCTAACAAACTGAGGTATTGATCTACAAAATAATAAACATCCAATTAGATAAGAGAACGAACAACAATAGAAATACATGTCAAGACACGTATTTCCAAGTGGTGTCACAGCAAAAATGGAATTGCTAAACATACAATAACAGTAATAATAATAATGATAGTTGTTTTGTTCTTTTAATCTCAGCAGTTATTTTCTGATTTGGATTATTAATATTTCTCTAATATTCCTCGTTTTGATTAATCTGGGGGGCACAGATACAGTATCTTGGGTAGAAGTGGGAGAACAAATGACAGCAAAACATTTTGTGATCTTATTAGTAGGTTCTCCCATGTTGTGCAGTGGCATTAAAATGGCGTTTAGAATTATGGAATGTTGTATGGAATATTTTTCTTTAATCTTAGAATTTATTTTTATCTATTGCTCCATTGATATCTGCTGAGAGAGAAGGTGTAGCCATAGTGATCTTTTTCCTGTTTTTGGAACATCTTCAAAGCTGAACAGTGTTATTCTGGACATTCTGCTTACCTCCTTTAGATTCGAGCAGCGAACCTCAGTGGGGATTGCTCCTTCAACAATGAAGTTTCCAGACTCAACTTCGGCCTAAAGAAACATCACCAGGTACATGAGCCGGGCGTAAACGTCACGCACGGCGTTTAAACGACCAGCTCCGTGTCTGTAATGGAACCCGTTTCGTTCTCTTCAAACAGCAGTGTGTCCGGGATCGCGCCGTACGCTCCATCCTGGCTGTGCGAAAAGTCAGCCGAGAGGAGGCGCAAAAGATTGTCGACGAGGTCTTCGACTCGTGCTTCAACGATCACGCCCCTTTCGGACGGATCCCACACAGCAATAAGGACGCCAAGTTCGCCTACAAGGAATACATGAACAGGAATCGGTACTACTCGAACCTTTAGTGTTTGACGTATCGGTATCCTGCAGGTCTTCGGGCGACATTGCCGATGGATGACTGGCGGCGTCATGAGCTGCAGTGTGGACAGAAGTAAATGACTGAGTTGAAACCATCAGAGGGGCGTAGTACTGTAAATCAGCCCGGACCTCGAGGTCATCTGGGGAAAGGGCTGGAGATTATTTTGTCTTTTTGGACAATGCAGTTCATTTTCTTCCTCTTGGACTCTGCTGCTGTGCTAAGAGATTGTACCGACTGATTTTACATTTGGTATTGAAAATTAAATGAGGTGGAACCAGATCAGAGATTTCTGTTTCGTCTGTCAGGTTTTACAGTGAAAGTTCTGTATCAACAGACGAAGACGAAGCCAGATGTTTACACGCACTGCAAGAAAAGAAACATTTGGTTAGACAAAAAAATTTTCTGGTTTAGGTCAGTTAGAATAAGAGTTGTTTTAATTTCTTCAAATTCAGAATTTTGTGTTTTGAACTGTGTGACTTGGGTCAAATATTTTGGTTTTCCTTCCAGAAGCTTCTCACAAGAGTTTGGTGGAATTTGGGGCCTTTCTATGCGATGGAACCGGTGGAAATTAGTCATTTTGTCAGCTGCCTTGCTCACACTCATTTTTTATGGGGATGAGATCAGCACTTTATGATGGCAGCTGCAAAATATCAACTTTGTTCTCCGTAAGCCACTTTGTAACTAATTTGGTTACAAAGTGGTTGGGGTCGCTGTAAGACCCATTTCAGCCTAAGCTTCAATTTCCTAGTTGCGTCAACATCTGAAGTTCATTCATAATGTTTATTCCTCATGAGTGAAGCAAAACAGCCTTACATCACTTCCTCTAAATGTAAAAATGGCCAAGCAATTTCTTTTCAAGCGGTTTTCCCTTCTGATAGTCTGGTAGATTCGGTTCGATTTGGGGACCAAAATGGCAACGTGTTATATTTTCAGTTGCTGTGGTTCATGTTCACACTGCACTGTGTCAAACCGCTGTAGTCCACTTCCTGCTTTTGGAGAGGTCTCTGATCCGCTTGGCGTTCACATGTGCGTTGAAACTGACCCAGCCAAACACAGACTTTGAGTTTGATTGAATGAACGTGACTTTCTAGGGAAACAAACTAAAGATTGATCAAAGCAGACTAAACAGGGCTGGTGTGAGGCACCATTACAAACTAACCTGTTTTCATGTTGCTTTTGAAGTAATGGCTTCTTCTTTCCTCGGCAGCCTTTGAGACCACAGTGATGCATGACTCGCTTACTGTGGATATTGAAAGTGTTACTTCTTGAGTGACTGTTTGGGGTCTGCAGTTCTCTTCCTGATATCTTGGCTCATTTCTTTAGATAATAACCTATTGAACTTACAAAACTTTAGCAAAACCTGACCAACCTAAGACCAGAGAAGTTGTTGCTAACTTAACGTCTTGAAACTGAGATTAAAAAAAAAAGAAAAGACTCTTTCATAGAGCGTTTGTCAACATCTGGTTTCAGACAGATACCTTCCAGTGGTTCTGGTTGCCACAACAACCTCAACACAAATCGCCTGTAAAATAAATCTGTCTGTTCTCACTATTAACAGACTTTAATTAAATTTGAATTAAAGGTGGACTTTATGTTTCTGTGTCTTATGTTTCTGCTTTCTGTCTTAGATTTTCTAGAAGGAGTTTATGTAACCACAAGCTGCCATTTTAAAACGTAGAGGTCAGCGTTGTAGAATTAGTTTTTATTGAGTTTGGAAACTAACAAACTTAATAAAAACATTCTTTATTCCAAATGTAAAATAGTAGTAAAGATTAGAATAGTAGCAAATTGGAAGACTCTGCAGCTCATAATGACATTATACTGTGAATTTTATTCTGGATTTACTTTGACTCAGGACTATAAATTGTAAACAGGACTTCTGACGGCTTCATCTCAACATAAAGGATTTGTGGAGGCAGAAATGATCAGATTCTTATGTGCATAAATCATTCTGTTGTGATTGCAACACTGTTACAATCACAACCGAACTGTTACAGTAACAGTGAAAAAGTTTCCTGTGGTTTGAAGACTTGGGAACTCAAAGTCAACAGCAGGAGAGAGACGTCCCTGTTGCGTCAGTCTAGCTTGAACGAGTGGCTCTAATCCCAAACAAGATGAGTTTTTAACTAAACGGTAATTATGATGGAGAATGTTCACTAAGCTTTGTTCACATCCGTGCGCCTTCTGTAAAAGGACATTACTGACAACTTTATTTGGTTTTAGCATTCAGTGACTCTTGTGTCCCTTGTCAGAGATTATAGAAGGGAAAAAGTTTGGCGTTAACCCCAAAATCCTCCGATATTTCTTCATACTTCTTGTTTCAAACACAAGAGCCTCTGCATCGTAATCACAAAGTCACTCTGCGTAGTTTTTTGTTTTTTTGTACCAAAGTATAATATTTTACTCTTAATACGATCCACTTAATGCCACAAAAGCTGAGGACGAGCGTAGGCTTGAGCATCAAAGAGGGTGGGTGGGATTAGGATAATTTTGGAATCATCACCAAGAAAATTATGACAGCTTTGAAACGGGGAGGATTAATGCGAGGCAAAGACAAGAAGACTAAAGAGAGAAATGATATTTGGATTTGTACACCCAGGCAGGCTAAATGAAGAAATCACACTGAACAATAGTATTACTAATGGAATTGGGCATGTAAGCAAATAATAGCTGCCAAATACACTTGATGAAATGCGACATGCAAAAACAAGGCTGGATGTGTAAGACGGCTGATGGCTGAAGCTGTTTGTTGTAGCCAGGATTCACCTTAAACATGCTGAGGTCAAGAGCAAAAGGAAAAGTCCTTCATAAAAAGTGAAACGTTTTCCTAACGCACAAACTAAAATGAAGCAATGCTAACATGTAGCATAGAGCATGTGATGCTGCTCTCAGTCAGCATGCTAGCATGGGAATAAAAACTGTTTGCAAATCAATAAAAATGAAAAGGTCAAACAGTTTAATGTTCGGAACTAAAATATAATAAAGTGTGAATCATTCAACTACAAGTACATAACAGTCTATCATAAATGAGTAGGCTCTGCTAAAACAGCAGAATGGCATTTAAACGAAACAAGCTAACAGAGGTGACCTCCAAGTTGTTAAAGATGCTAACGTTACAAATACTAAGGAAACTTGCTACTACTAAAGCAAATCTGTGTCTTAGTAATGGAAATATCTGAAATCTCTCCACTCAGACAGAAAAAAACAATTACACTTTTTTTGAAGATAAATCAGTAGAAGCTGAAAAATATATTTAAAAAAAAGTAGTTAGCTAAAACACGTTAAAGCAGCCTGTGCATTTGAGGGAGTTGGCAATGTTGATAACATTTTTTTTTAGTAAATTTATCTAATAATAAAAACACAAGAATACATAAAATGGAAATTAGTGTGATGTTTCTGTATTTTCCTAGTAGATGCTAACCCTGTCCGTCAAGGAACTTGTGAAGCTGAATGATCACTTTAAGCAGAATTATTTCCTTAAAATGAAAACATCCAATGCTATAAATAATAAAACAAGTAAAATAAAAAGAATGTCGTATACTTTAATGGGGAAAAAACTGTAAAAACTAATATTTTATAAAATAGACAGTTTTTAATGTGTTGTTTTGCAATTACAAGTTGCAAAATAACTCAAGCAGACTTGTCTTAGCAATGGAAACAGCTTTACCACAAGATTTTTTTTATTAAATATCATAAGCTATAAACTAAAATGTGTCAGCTAAAAGATGCTAATGTGCTCTACACATTAGAGGCAAATTGCCCCTCAATTTTGGTCAGATGAGATTTTGAGGCAGATTTATCTTCTGGTGGCAGAAATATCCAAGTTATATTCAAAATGAGAAGTAAAACATGTTAAAATATCAAGCCTAATTTACCTCTCCAAACTCCAACTGAAAGAAATGAAACTTTATGGCCCTGATCTATCTCCATACATGCAAAATGATATCCATTTACAACAACCAACACAACTAATGAAGGTGTTCAGTAGAACAGCTCACTGTATTTCAGAGTATTTTAGCAGAAAATTGTAGCTATGAGACCGTATGGCTGCTCTACCACTGCTGTCCTTTAGATGGCACTTTTGGCCCACCAATTTTTATGATCAGGACCAAGCACATCCAAATCAAACTTCCAAATAAACCGCTTTCAGTCTTTTATTGCTTGGTGTAATTGAATTAATTTCACTGTGTTCTGTTGCAGGTGACTGTAGAGCCTTTTATGAGCAGAGATAGGACCCGGTAATCAAGTTGCTGCTGAGAAGAGTGACGACTTTCATTATTTTCATCTATTCAAGCAGGTAGCACCCACTGTGATTTAATTAGGATGCTCCGGCAGCACCAGAATCCCTTCACTAATCTGCTGTAGGACAACACATTAACCTCGAGAGCAGTAATGAACTCATCTCATTAATTAGTAGAAAGTCAAATTTAGCTATTGTGCTGAGAAGACGGTGAAAAGCGGAGACACCCAGCTGCCTCGGTGGAGTTTGAGGTGTCTGTTCTTCCCAGGCTTGGAGCTGATAATGAGCCACTTAAATTATTTAGCTTTTCAAAGCGATGCGATAAGTAAAGCTGTCTTTAATAAAGAAGAAAGTGTCTGCTTAATCCGTTCTTCTGGGGGGAAAAAATTCTACATATTGACAGAAAAAAAATAAAATAAACGCATGTAGGCTACGTTCTTTCTCAAGGTCTCAGATGACTTTGAGGTGACCACGGCTTGAAATAAAGCAGCAAAATAAACTAGAGACAAAAAGGCCGTAGGATGACGCCTTGGCTGTGATATTCGCTTTTCTGTCCCGTCTCCAGGACTCAGGGGGAATGCTAGGAGAAGGAAATACACTCGGTCCACTCGCCAGTTCCTTAGCCTGGGGGAAAAAAGTCAAATTTAGTTTCATGAGGACAAGAGTGTAGAGCGAGAAGGGCAACCTGGAACTCGTTTTATCACCTGACATCATATCTGACATGTTTTATTGGACAAAATCTACTAAATAAAAAAGGCCAATCACTAAAATGTGTAACAAATAAAACTTTACTGGACAGCAGGGCATTCAGTTCCCTCAACAGCAATAGAAAACATGCTGTTCTTGTAATAAATCATTTAAATTCATTTGAATTAACAACAGCAAAGATTAATAATAATCATTTCATTAGCAAAACATCTTAACTTCCACGTTACAATCGGATTATGGTCACAGCAATGACTGGGAATAATTTGGCTGGCTTGTAAAGTAATGCTAACTAAGCTAGCTCATGTAAAAGACTGAAGCAGAATAGCTTGATGATGTTGCTCACATTTAAAACATGTTTTTTCCAACACTCGGAGAAACACATTCATCCAGTCACGCTTACAAACGTGACCAGGTGTCTTAAGTGTTTTGCTCAGGGGCACATCGGCATTTTGAGGCAGAGGAAGCTGAAATCAAACAGACGAGATGACAACTATTCCCGTTTCAGGGAAATGTTCAAGTTTTAGTTTTTTCTGTATTGTTTTTTTTAAATTGAGATGTAAAGATGTGATTTTTTGTTTTGTTTTTTTCCCCACCGTAAATAAGATACTGACTCCTCATAAACGCTCCCCAAAAACCCCAATTAGAAAGATCTGAACTATCTATTTAGGACTGATTAAAAACTGACTTATAGCATCTGTTTGTTTGTTTTTTTGTGTGTTTTTTTTTTTTAAATAAAGTTCTTGGAAGTGTAATTTGATTATTAACAGGCAACAGTGAAAGGAGAAAAAGAGTTCAGCTCATTGTAATTCACAGCACAAAGTCTCTGGAGGCGAACGGTCCAACCTGACAATTAACTTCCCCAGCAGGAAGGCCCTGCTGGAGACTGCTGTGGGGGGTGCGCATGTAAATCAATTAATTATGTGTGCTAGTTGAGGATTAATTAAGGAGCTGTTGAAAGCTGGCAAAGATCATCCTGAAATGACGACAAATTTATGCAACTTGGACTCGGCCGTTTGGCCCCGGTGTTCAGGCAGAACTCAAGTTTGCCTGAAACTTGAGTCAATAGAACTCAAGTTTAATAAAAGAAAATAAAGTTTTTCAGAAATGCTGCAGGTGGTTATAATTATGTCTAATTGCGATTTTGATCATATCCGAATCTGTCAGGGAGTGTTTGGTTTTACAGGATATTACCTAGCTTTAACGGCAGCTTTAACATTCATACAAATCAAGTGAAGAAAACATAAACATTTGGATGTTTTGTTGGTTTTGACAGTCGTTGTGTGGCCCTTTGCTGATGGAGAGGAGGTGGAGAGGTAAGCGAGCTTTTCCTTTTCCCACGTTGTCTCAATAGCAACAGTAAGTGGAGGGATTTGTGGCATTCTGAATGAGGTTTATTAGAAATGAAAGAAGGGGAGATTACATCAGGAAATCCCCTCAAAACACACACACACGCACACACACTGGTGCACTGCAGATCTTCTTGATACCACCAAACATCCTGCGTTGAGCGCAGGTTTACTGGGACAGTCAACCTGTACAATCCTTAACTACAATCAATCTAAAATGTGATTTTTTTAAAATAAAAAGTGTGTGTTTCCCTCTGCTGCCCCTGAAAACTAAAAAACTAAACAAAGAGAAAAAAACCCGTCAGCCACTCCTTTTCTAACGAAGGCTTTAGGTAAGTTAGCGAGGGCAAACTCTTAGCATTCACTGAGGAAAAAAAAACTTCTTCTATGGCAATTAACACGTGGTGGCATTTGGATCTTCATTTTCCTAATAATATGCATGATATTAATTAGGCCCGAATGATTAACATAACAACCGTTGGACAATGTCCCAGGGTACAGGAGCAGAGCTGCTTTTCTTTTTATTACTTCCCCTGAAGTCACAGGCTCATTAATACACCCCAGCCGCCATTTCAGCTAACCTTGAAAAGTGCAGCGTGAGTCACGTGTGTTTGAAAGTAATCTGGTAAACTCTTCAGCCGTGGACGGAGGAGAGAACATGCAGTGACAGGAGGAAGCAGAGGTACAGAGCTGGCTTTAGTTTTCCTGCTAAAGATGAGTAAAAAGGGCTGAAATAATTTGAGATTTTATATTATATTAGTACATGGTCACACAGGAAAACCAACA
Source organism: Alfaro cultratus (assembly GCA_903066825.1). Lineage (NCBI taxonomy): Eukaryota > Metazoa > Chordata > Actinopteri > Cyprinodontiformes > Poeciliidae > Alfaro > Alfaro cultratus. The sequence goes on along the minus strand of CAEFZX010014643.1, from coordinate 20,275 downwards.
ATTTATTTTAAGTATATTAAATTGCTGATTTAATATAGTTTGTGGCTTAAAAGAAATTTGACTTCGATACTTAACGCCTTGAAATTGGGCCTCTGTCACTTTAAAAATTCCTGCTCTTTCTGAAGCTCTGCCTTCATGAAGTCATCACAACATGGCTCCTCTATTAACCCTTTAGCAAGGTTTTTATCAGCAATGAACTGAGAAGAAGCTCATGTAATGAGCTCAGCTGATGCGCAGTTCCAGCAGGTGTTTGCTAATTGCTGCTGCTAGTCTGAAGGAGCCGAGTGTCAGGCTGCTCTGTGAGGCGGAAGCATGGAAGCTGCAGCCGCAGTAAGTTTTTAAAAGGTTATTTTACATTTATTGTTGTAGTTGATGTTTTGTTTTATTTGTACAGTAACCCTCCTCCTGCTCACGGGTTAACTTTCACACATTCACCTGTTGGCAGATTGTTTCTGTGAGATCTAACTCCAAGTTATTTATGGAAAATCTGACTATTCCTGAACATCTTTTGTAGATCACATCTAACAAACGACGTCAAACTCCAAACGCAATGTTCCTGGGAAAGAAAATGGATCTTGGGAAGCAGAAAAGACTGAGTAACTTTACATGCAACCTTTACTTATTTGTAATCAATTCAACCATTTTTTCCTGATTAAAAGTTATCTGCGTTTGTGACTTGTGACAAGCCTCAAACCCAGCTTAAGCCTCGGCGCCGTGTAGGACCGCCAAAGCGAACAAATTTGCTGCCTGCGAACACCCTGCCATGTGAGACTCCGGTGACATTGAGAGGATCACCTCGTTTTCCTTCCCGCTCCATTTGCCAAACGCCGCCGTCCATCTTGGAGCTAAGCGGGCGACCTGTGGGAACTCGGTTCCATCGCTGGGACGAGTGGGCGAACGCCTGCGGGGTGGACCGGGCTCCCCGGTGAGCCAATTTACTTTGACCTCTCCTCTCCGGTGTTGTTAGTCCAGAGAGCTGTCCTCCAATCTGGGGGGGCTTTGTCACACTTCCACGGCTGAGCTGCGGCAGCAGGCGCGGCAGCTGAACCTGAACATCCACGGCTGGAGGGATTACCGTGTCTTCAGTGTGAGGGGAGGATTACAGGATGGGGGTTTTTTCCCTGACATTTTGCTCGTCTCTGACAGGGCATATAGGAACTGGGACAGCGGACTGAGCTGGTGGCAAAAGACGGGCCTATAGAGCAGCACCCAAGAGTCAATGATGTGAACTATTAAGCTGTTGCAGGGTTACTGAACAATCTACATCCGTGGGAAAAAATTAGGACACTCCATTTAAATTTTAAAGGAAAGGTTCACACATTCAGACTTTTTGAATAATCTCTGGGAGAAAAGGGACATTAGAAGTGCATCGATTGCAGGTTTTGGGCTGATCACCAATCTTTAAAAGGTCTGACTTGTATATTCTGATTTTGGTCAATAGCAGTTTTTTTGCATAAAAGGTCCCAAAATCTAGCAAAAAATTTGATAAGTTAGCAACAGTGGCGTAACTGTTGCTAAGCGCACACGTGTAGGCGTGGCCTGGTGGGCGGGTCTGTCAGTCAGGCCTTCTCGGCAGATAAAAAGGAGGCTGTAGCCGCTTTTCTATTACAAATGTGTGCAAAAGTTTGTCAGTATTCCGTTAATGTAAAAAAACCCCACAATTTCACAACTGTGGTGTTTCCATTCAATGAGAAATGCAATTAAAATCATAACTCTGTTCATGCATTAAGTAAAAAAAAAACATGACCCTCCAACTACTTCCTGTTGCCTTCTTCTTTGTGGTTTGCTCCAGAGGCAACTTCTAGTTGTTGATCATGTGACTCTGTTCCCATTGAAGTGAAATAAACCCAAATTAACCCCCCCGCCCCCCCAAAAAACAACCTCATCCTAGCAGCAAATCTCTCAGATAACAAGAAGGTTTTTTTTAAGATTCCCATGTTTCCATTAAGTAAGTTTTTTTCAAAATGTAACATCGCAAAGTTATATGGTCAGTGGAAATGAAGCCACTTTGACGTTTGCAGAGGGTTAGGGTTAGCAACAAACTTCTTTGAAATGCTGAGTAAAGATGTTCTCATCATGTCCTCCTGATGGAAGGTTTAACAGATTTTTGCTTCAGTTTCATTTTTTTATATGTTTATTTATATTACATGAGCTCTTTTTCACATGACCAAAACAAGAAGTAGGCTGGAGAAAACCCAGAGGCCCTGTCTGCTGCCAACACTTTCTATCTGAAACCGGTCACAACTTTTGAAGATTTTGGACTATTCTGACTGGTGATGATCTAGCTAACATCAATGTGGATTCTATCACAGTATGCTGTTCATTACCTGAGAGGACGGCTCCGACCCACTGATAACCTTCGACCTCCGCCATTCGCCTGCTGATGAGGCAGGATCTGCTTTTAGCAACTCAGCTATCATCAGGTCAAAAGGTCAAAAATTGGCTCCAGAACTGTGATTGGTGCATTCCAACAGCTTAAACCCACTGATTTTATTTATTTATTAATGGTTAATTTACATCTGCTTCAGAAGCTTTATTGAAATTTTCCAAATATTGGCATATTCACACCCATTATCTGTACAGACCATTATGTCCGGGCGCATAAACATGAGCTTTAGGAGTGAAATGAAGGTTAGATCAACGAAGTGGGACAAGCCATACAATGACACCATACATCTAGACCCGATTTACTTAGCCAGGCATTTTAATATCATCCAGTCACTGATTAGGAGCCTTGCTCAAGGGCAGCTGGAGCTGATGAGAAAAACGGTGAAGGATCTGATTTCCCTGGAGATGGTCAGCAAACGTCCAGCCTCCTATTACAGTCGGCCGCGCAGACATCTGTGGTGGATGGATCCAGTCGGGTCGAAATTCACTCTGGGTTGGAAAAGGCACGTGCTTACCAGAACAATGTTCTGCAGTAAATCACGCCGCGTCCTTCTCTGAAGCAGAGCTGCACTTCTTCGGGCCCCCTTAAGGGGTCGCTGTGGTGCTGCTTGGTTCCTGTCATGCAGGAATCCTCCCCCAGACGTGAAAGCCCTTTAAAATGTTTTTAATTGTTTCCTTTTGCTGTAAAAATCTGACTTTGGCTTCAGCGACTCTGTATTTAACTAATTAGAATCGAGGTTAAGTGTTGGCTTCATGGACAAAAGAAGAAATCCCTTAAAAAAACAAACAAAAAATAAAGAATGTATGACTTCCACATTTGTCAATGTTAACAAGAACAAAATTCAATGTGATGTACAGACAGCCAAAAAATATTTTCAGTCTATCTATCTAAACATGACTTCCTTCAGATGAATACTGTCTAAATGCCATTCATGCATGATTTGTGTCGTCTTTGAACAAATGTGCAGCTTTGTGCCATAAGGAGGACAGAGAGGAGCTCAGACCTGCATTCGGTTGACAAACTGTGAACACGACCAAACTTAAAGCTTGAACAAGACGCAGGACTTCTCTCTGAAATGTCGCTCCCTAAATGTGAGCCTAAGTGACTCATCTCACAGTTCATTAGCTCGGAAATCGCTTTGATTGTTCTTGTCCCTCACCAGCAGCGGTGACCTCCTTCACGCCGTTGCCCCGTGCAGTAAGGCTTAGTCGGCATAATTCAAGAGGTTAATAAATGTGTTCAGAGTCCATAAACATCTGACTTTTACCTGCAGTAAGATCCTGTCATTTCTATTCTGAACTCTCGGGAGAACAGGAGGAGAAGTCTGCTGAGAGCGCCGCAGCGTTTTGAAAAGTTTCTTCACAGAGGAAAGGTCCTACAAAGTGCTGGGCCCCGGACGCCTCATAGCAACCCGACATAAGGGCACAAAGCTGTGGTTTCACATGGTCCAACATGCTGTTTGAGTCACGCTCCACAAATATGAAGTCAGGAGAGCTGGGAGCTGAAATACAGCAACGGAAACAGAGCGAAAAGCCTGCTAGGTTTATGTCAATACTGAGAAAATGTTCAAGTGAAATTATAAACCAAAAGCCCTGCAGGTGTGTCCCTTTAAGGGCTCTAGAATCCTGACCTCATGCTGTGTTTGGGCCTAGAAAGGTCAGCAAAAAGCAACAATAAGGGACACAATGGAAGTTATGCAACAATGGGAGTTATGTTAAAACTGATTTTTTAGTAGAACAGAAATTAAGTTTAACTGGAAGTTATGCTGAAACAGAATTTATGCTAAAACTGGAGTTAAGCTAACGCAGAAATTAAGCTAAAGTGGAATTTATGCTAAAACATAATTTGAGCTACAATGGAAGTTAAAGCTCAAGTGGAATTTGTGCTAAAATGAAATGTAAAACTTCAGTTTTAGCATAACTTCCTTTGTCGCTTTTTGTTATTGTATTGGGGCATTTGCAGTTTGTTGAGCCTTCCGGGCCACCATACTTGGGTTGCAATCAACAACCAGAAAATCCATGTTGCCTTTTGAAAAAGGATCAACTATGCTGAGGGAAAATCAGCTATTATTTTAGCGAGCAGATGGTATAAAGTAACGCTTCATCCATTTGTGATCAGTAACAATTCACCAATACATCGTTCACCTTTACAGAGAATCACCTCTTAAAACTGATCTAATACACTACTGAGCTCTCAAGGACTCAAAAAACTAGAAAAAATGTAAATGATTTTCCTCAAGTTTCTAAAAGATGAAGGTGCTCTAATGACATAATCCTTCGTGTGTTTTGGGAATAAGGTAGATGTTCTGACAGGTCAGCCACACTTCCTCACTGACCTGCATGTCATTTGATGTAATTTTATGGTTTAAATTTAGTTTTCTAGTAGAAGGAAAAGGCGCTTAGGGAATTCTTTTTGTGAATGAAGCTTTTTTTTAAAATTTTTTTTTAAAGGAAATAGTAAAGTAAATTAAAAAAATTGAAAAATAAAAAATGTCAAGAGACTTTGAATTGATGCTTCTACCCAAAAACCCACATTGTTAAACTGAGACTATAAAACAATGAGATGAGTTTAATATTAAAATACTTTACTAATGTTTCCAGTCTCACCAAATTAATAACAGCTGCTGCCTGTCATGTGTTAGAGTTTTTAATCTTCTGCTTCTCTCGTTTAAGGCGTCGAGCTGTTTTGCGGGTGTCGAAGCGACAGTCGCAGCCATGACGATGTGATTAAAATCAGGAGTTACTGTACGACATGTGCTGCGTTCAGGGCTGCAACTGGTTCAAACGACGTGGAGTTTGCTTTTGAAGTAAGCTGACTAGCAAGGGTTTAAAAAAAAAAAAAGAGTCTGTGAAAGTACATCTGGGACTGAAAGTCACTGCTGGGAAAAAAGGAGAGGTGGAGGGAGGGGACTTTGTGTGTGTGTGTGTGTGTGTGTGTGTGTGTGTGTGAAACACTAATGGCCAAAAATGGAATGAAACACTTTCTAGGTCTGTGCGTGTCCACGCTCTGTTTTCACATGCTAATGAAAAACAAAATCCACATTCAAAGCAATGCTTATTTAATAAACGGAAATTAATTTGCACAGAAATCTTTTTTTTCTAGGTTTTTTTTTTTTTTTTGAAGTTTCCTCTGCCTCACAGTTCAATAAAGTCAAAATTACATTTTCATTATATGAAAACATGTAAGTTCTCATATCAACGGGAACAACTGAAACGTCCAGTAGTGATCCGTTTATGAATATGAATTTATTCCTATGGTTGTGACATTTTGCCATGTAGAACATGAACACTGTACAAACATGTGCAACACAATCTGAAACTATGCAGCACAATACAGTGAGATATATTACAAAGCAATACAGTGTGATAAAACGGTGCTGTCAAAACTTGTCCTGAAAGTCATTTTGTATTCCTGATTTAAATAAAACTATAATTTGTAGCTGATATCATTTTCAGCAAATATACAACAGTAATTTATTTAGTATTTATTCTAAAGGGAAATTAAGTGTCATAATTCATATCATCCAAGTTTCTTGAGAGAGTCAGAGTGGAAGGTGATGCTCCAGTAGCAGTCACGTTAATCTGAACAGGCCTCTGACATGCTGTTGTTAGCATGTCATGACATGCTAACGGCTCAGCAGTGAGGGCGTTCCATAGTAAGCTGTTGGTTTTTGGGAAGCATTGCTTATCCACCTCATTTGTTCTTGCCGCTCCTCTTTAACTCTGTCTTTTTGAAGCCCCGTGTCGGAGTGGACGTTTTCTGGAGCATCCACAGCACAGGTGTGAAAGCACACATGCTGCAGCTAACAGTAAAAAAGCTAAGAAAAGGCGGATATTGTTGTGCTGTGTTGAGCTACTTAACACATCGTCTGAAGCGGAATATATCTGTTGCTACATGGACGACTGGTTCGTCAGAGAGATGGAGACACACTTTGTGTTTATTGTCGATACACTGAACAGAAGCGTTTCGACTACCTACTACCTACCTACCTACCTACCTACCATGACATCTAGTGTCATGCCAGACCACCGTCTAGTGGTCTGGCATGACAGCTTCAGCAGATTCTAGGTGTCTTGGCAGTGCCGTCTAAATGTAGAACTTTGCCCCAGTCAACATCTGAAAATGCCGGCAGTTTCCAGACTGGTCTTGTTTGAACATAGCTTAGCAGAAATGGAGGGTTAGCCGCCTCACGGGGCTTCATTACTGAGCATAGACCTCAGAAATACCTAATAAAAAAAAACAAAACATAAATAAATCCGTACTGGAATTAGGGTCAAAGTAAACAACAGTACCACTTTTCTAACTTCCTGGGACATCTAGCTGTGCTGGAGAGCTAGTATCAGCTTCTACATAAAGAGGAACAAAATCTTGAGATTTTTGCTTTCTATTGACTGCAGTTAGTGTGGCTAACAGTAGATAGGGGGTAGGTGGTCAATACCCCCAGCAACAACAACAACACACACACACACACACACACACACACACGTGCACACGCCGACACACACTTCTCATATTAAAGGCGCAGTATTACGTTGAATCGACTTTTTTGAGCTTTACACATCATGTTATAATGTTATTTCTTCACCAAAAACATACGTGGAGTGTTGCCTTGATTCTTTCATCCGTGTTTGAGAAATCCTTTAATCTCCATGGTAACAATTCAGCTATGTAACACGCCTGGTTGGACCTAGCACCACCTTTGGAATGCAGCTCCTCCTCAGAGTTGCAGGTTCTAAGCTTCCGCCTCACAGAGCAGTCCTCCCCTGCAACTCCCCCACTCAGCTCCTTCAGACTAGCAGCAGCAATTAGCCAACACTTTGTGAAATCCCCACATCAGCTGAGCTCATTATAGGAGCTTCTGCTCAGTGACACTCTGGTAAAAATGTCGTGAAAGGGTTAATAGAGGAGCCATGTTGTGATGACTTCTTGAAGGCGGAGCTTCAGAAAGAGCAGGAGTTTTTAAAGAGACAGAGGCCCAATTTCAAGATGTTAAATTACAAAGTCAAATTTTTTGAAGTCATATTTGATATATGCATTTTTATAATAACTGAGGTTAACATAGTTACTTGATTGTGCTATAAACTGTCACTATATGCCTGGAAAACACCTCATTGCAGCACAGAACACGAGAAGTAATAATCTGTTGAAACACATGCAATCCCACATCTTTAAAAACACACAGTCCGTCTCCACCAGTAACGAGTGTTTGTTCTGATTTGGCTCAGGAATCCTGGACTTGCAGCAACATCTGGCTGATTTTAAGAGTCATGGTCAGTTAGTCGCAGGTGGTGGTAGGGCGTGTCTGAGTTTTATGGAGCATGGAAGTTTAAAAGGGTCAGCATAAGCAAACACAGCCTGTCATGTCCAAGACCTCCACCGGTTCCAGCATCGTCATCTGAGATCTTCTCAAGAACAGGGCGACTGGATTATTATCAAGCATTGATGTGAAAACAATAAGATGATGATGGTGAGATTGTCTTTTTGTTGGTGAAGAGGTTTGGAAACTATGGCACAAATCCCATCAGTTAGGTTTGAAGCCGGGTAACTCAGCACCGAAGCCTGGATCTTAGAAATACTTAACTCCACGTTCGAGGAAAGTCATTCTCTGCTGCAATTTGTCCACCTGCATGTTTGAGCAGAGGGGTTGGTAACAATTACTGGTCCAGGAAAGAAAACATTACACAGTCATTACAGTAATGATAGTCATTCAGGCCGCTGTAGAAGTTAGCCTCTGCAGGCTTTCTCTCCTTTTTCTCTTTCTTTCTTATCCTCCATCCTGAAACTCCGGCAGTCAACCTCTTCTTTCTCTCACTTTTCATTTCAGTTCAGGTTTAAAAATTTTTTTCAAACTTTGCAACTGTAGCACACGTCCTATATGCCTCATGTACTAGTTTTAAAGTGAATTTTTATACATTTTGTCACATCGTAACCTCAAACTTTACTTTGTTTCATTGTGATTTTATGGGACAGACCAAAGCTAGCCTGGTAAAAACCAGCTCCTTGTTCAGTCCAGACCGTCTGGACCCTCGGTTGCTGAGAAATGATTGGTTGGAGGCTTGGATTTCATGTTTGCCAACAATAAAATGTCCTAAACATTCCTTTTGCTCCAACTTTTATTGCTCAATATTTGGAAGCGTGGCCAAAACAGAACGAACGACTTCGTTTAGTTCCTCACCTGCTACAATTCGTACTCAGCTCAGAAAATCGACATCATGGTTGTCAGCTCCTTCTGTCCGCTGATTGGCCCAGTTGAAATTCTGCAGAAGAAATGGAGCTCAATGGGAGCGCAAAAGCTATGTATCAAAAATCATTAGCTTTTTCAAAATTGCTGTTTCCATTAAGCAAATCAATTTTCAAAATGTCAATTTACACAATTTTATGGTCAACGGAAGCGCAGCTGGTGTAAATGAGACTTACTAAATACACTTTTTATACATTTATTTATTTTTTTCTCTTCACAATATTCACAACAATCCCACGACCTCCCCAATAAAATGCAGTAAAGTTTGTGGTCGTGATGTGACAAAACGTGAACGATTTCACGGCGAGGCACCGTAAATGTCCCTTCTCCCCCACCGTTGACAGCGGTGGTCAACGGCCGCCATCCTCCAGGCAGGCAACATTTTTAACAGCCTTATTTATGCGTCAGAAAGCGAGCCCGCAGCGCCAAGACATTTTTCCAAGATGCTGAGTCGCTGCACGGCGTCTGTTTCCATCCAGTCTGGAAAACATTCCTGAAGTTTTGTTTTGCAAATGGGTGAAGATATGACCGTCCTGGCTCTGTGGGAACGATGGCTCCGTTTTCCATCTGGAGCTAACTTAGCCAGCGTGGGAGGCTGTGTGAACATTTTCAGTGCAACACTGCAGATGATAAAAAAGCTTGTGAAAAAAACAAAACAAATGACTGCAGTCACTGCTCTGGGTGGGCCTGCTAGCAGATGACACGTTGTGCCTGTGACAGATCCTTCTTTTTTTTTTATTTCTCAGCAGTTTTGTGTACAGTTGCACTGAAATAGAAGCCACCTTTGGTGTGTTACTTCTATTTTGACAATTTATTTGAACAGTTTTCATGTAAGCTAAAACATTTTGACTCATAAGCGAATAGATGTAAAACTGAGGCTTTAGACTGGGGTCCTAAAGAAGAACTTACATTACGTTCTTACAGTTTCTGCTTTTCTTAGCTTTCAAAAACCAAATGTACTTTTTGGTTTTTGAAACCAAAAATCTGCTTTCCAAAAAATCTGATAGTTGTGAAAAGTTTTTATTCTGTGGATGTAAAGTAGTAGGTTTGGGTTGAGGGAACTTTTTCACTTTCAGAGACATGGTCATTTGGACCCGCATGTGCTTTTATGAGGTTTTCTTTTTTCGTGTGTGGTTTCGGGAACTGACGGTCTGACAGGACAACCACTCCCTGCTTCCCCGCTGGCTAACTGTCTAATAGTCAAATAGCACATCTAATGAACAACCATGGTTGACCACGGTGCTTTATATAAGAGATATTCAATAGCTAAACAACAAAGAGCAACCATACGACTGTAGGCAGAGCAGTAAACTGAGAACCTTGCCTGGCTCAGCTGAACTGGACCATGGATGACTCCTCCATCCTTTGCTTCTGACTTTAAGCGTTGAAATTGAGCAGAGACCAACAGAAGTAGCCGTTTGGTCTGGTAGCAGCGATAACCAGTAAGCTTCAAACTGATCATCGTCTTGGCCCAACATGGATCCGTCCATCCGGCTTTACTGTCTGTCTGGACAGATTGGTGCTTTTCAAGTTTGAGTTTGTCTGGGGCAAAAGTGGGAAATTCCCCTCCCTTCGTCTTGCTGAATCGCTCCCATGACTGATGTCATAATTTCTCTCTAAAACCTTAACCAAACAATAAATATTAAACAGCTCAGTTGCTCTAAAAAGCAGGGCTGTTTGCACAATAGCGCTTGCCAGAACATGCATGGAGTGCTTGCTGGGTGTGATAATATTGGTGGTTTGTATTTGAAATGAAGAAGCCCACCAAGCTTTCTACTTTTGTTTTTTAAACCTGTTTTTTTTTTTTTTTGGAGGGGGGTCACAATCATTTTAATGTGCGTTCTTGTTGTGTTTATGCTAAAAACACTCTGGATGCACGAACCCGAGCGAGATCCGTAAATCCAGTCAAACTTTCCGTATTGTACTCATTAATGGCTAGCGTTGGCATTCCAGATGCAAGACCTCTAGCAAATACTCTCCAAGCTTTATTTTCACTGCAGGAACAAGACGAACCTTTTGTTTTAAGGCTCTTGTGCATGCTTTTAATGGTTTCGGGTTATGGTTGGGGCAGTGAGCCTCGGCTTTGCGCCAAATGGTTTCTAAAGCACCATTGGGCGATACTTGGTCTCAGTAAATAGAAAGGAGGTTCACCTTAAAGAAACAATCACACCCTGTTATCAGATTAGCTTTTGGCAGAAAGAAAAGGGGGTGGGGGGGCTCCTCTCTCTTGAAGAGTGGCGCTCAGTTAGCCTTGTGTCTCTCCTTTCTGTTTGCCCTCCACCGCCCCCCGTCCTCATTCCTTCCTTTGCTTGCATTTGTTTGAGCTGTTGACAGCAGGCGTCTCCTGAAATTAAACCCCCGTCAGTATTTGTTTTGCTCGTTGTCAGCGCAAAGCCTTTCCCATCATTTTCCATCAAGACATCGCCGCAGTCAAACGGGTCGCTTTGGAAACCGGCTTTGGGTGGCACCCAAAAGGCGTGGAGGTCTTTAACTAAAACCTGGCTTCAAGTTTGGCTAATAATATCATTTTAAAAGGCAACGTTGGCTATATGAGGTCAGTATTTAGATTAGAAAGGCAAGTTTGTGTGCACAAGTGGAGGTGAAGCCCAGATGTAGGGCCAATGTGTTTATTCTTCAAGATGTTAAAGGTCAGGGAGAGAGTGACCCTGACCTCACGGTAGGTAGTAAAGCCAACCATAACAAAGATTTACTGCCTTTGTTGTGGTAAAACAGGAACATTTTAACAAACCCAAAGCTATCATATAATCATTGTCACAGACTTTAATCTCTTTTTTCTGTTTGTGATTTAATGCTTGCTTCGTAAGAATCAATACATTTCGAGCTGAACTCCGGCGTCAGCCAGCTGCGCAGAAGATGCAGGAACCTTTTCCACATCCCTCTCCTTCATTGCATTAAAATAATTGTATCTTTCACCATCGCCCCGCAGTCATTTGCTGCAACTTGGCAATCAAACAGACATTCATCTATTAAGACAGCGGGGAAAATGCGAACCAGTCAGAGTTGAGTTGGAGTAAGAGCCCACATGAAGAGATTTAGCAAGATTTCTATTAACAGGCTGACGTGTTACAACAGGACGCCGTGTTATGTGGAAACAGCTTTGCTGCTGAGTTGGGTTTTCATGGCCGCTGCCATGAAAAATTTCATCCCGAATGTTCCTACTGTGGCTGGAGTGTAAAGTTTTCCACATGGCCAGGCAAAGTCACAGCACTATGACAAGTCACCTTTAAACATCGTCCACCTCTGGACTTCAGTTGATATGAATAAACAATGAAAACCCTTTGGGTTGAGGAATAAATTAGGACACTCCCACACTTATTTCCATCTGGTGCACATGAGAACGTTGTTACCTCCTACATTGCTTGGTTAGTTCAAACCTCATATATTTAGACCGGTGCACTCCTGACTGTGGATGTGGCAAGATGAGATCAAAAGTAGACCTAAATGAAACGAGTGCCAGCATGCCCAGAACTGGCCACTGGAGCTCTGAAGTTCACTCTTAGAGCAGACCGCAAGATGCTAAAAGAAGCCTCCAAAAATCCTAAAAATACTGCTGCTGCTGATTAATTTAACACAACAAGGTAAATACTCAGATGTACTTTATTCCTCAGAGGTCCGTCTGGTGGACGACGCAAGACACCAAGACCGCCAACCCGGCTCCACAGCCATCACACCCCACTGCAGACTGGATCCATAGTCATGCTAGCCTAGCAGCTAAGCTCCTGCTTCTGGGAACTCCTGGATGAGTTGTTGACCTGTTCTTAGATTAATTTTGGTTGGTCAGCCATTCCTAGGAAGGTTAACTACTGTTCCCTGTTTTCACTATTACTAACTTATTTCCCTCATTATAAGAGAGTAGAAAGGCTTTAAAATGGATTTGCAAACCTTTCCAAGCGAATAAGTGTGAAAGACTTTGTTAAATTTGCAAATGCATGTGTCAGCACTCATCTTCCACTGGTGCTGCAACAAATGCTGCAACAAATGCTGCAATCGAAGCCAGTCTAAAACAGGTAAAACATTCTACTATACTTTGCTAATTCCTGGTCATGTCTAAAGTTGACAAGGACCATAAAAATAAAAATAAAGGCAGGAAATTTCTAAACATAGAAGGGATGACTCAAGCGTTTTGGACAGAGCTAGAGGTTAATGTTGCCTACAGATATGATCTCTCCTCATCTCTCCAGGGAGAGTGTGACTCATGGCTCAGCCTCCGTCTCCGTCTCAGCTATTATGGCTGTGCCTTTTTCATGCACCAGGGTGTAGACTGTGCCGCCTATGCACACAGACAGACGGACTGATTTAACTCTTTAGATTTGTTTGGAATTAGTCACAGTGGGACAACAGAGAGTTTAAACATTGTTGTGCAGAGAAAGCCCAGACTGGGCGGGATTTTTTTTTTCTTTCTTTCGTTCTTTGCCATTTTTTATGAGCAGTCAGGTTTCCACCTGTGCTGACACGGCTGAGATTTTACAATAGTCCTGAAAGAGTTACAAGCAGAAATTCCAAGGCTTTTTTTTCCATCCCCCTTTCTCTTTTAGCCCTTTTTTCTCTCCTTTTTTTCCTCCCTCTTTTACTGGAAGGGTGGAGTGGGGGGGCTGCCGTTATTGTGGAACATTTGTCAGGCAGCCAGTTGCAGAGGCAGAGCCAACGCTTGATTTATGGCAACATCTGCAAGATGCAAAGCTCTTGTGTATGCTTTTAATCATACAAAGAGCCGTGCCTGGATGGGAGACTGAAAAGAGCCGGTCTGATGGGGGTTTCATGGTATCCATGCTGGGAATCACAAAGATGGCTGCTCATGTGAGCCTGTTATACGGCCGTGGGATCCCTCCAGGCTCAGCGTTTACATGTGATTCCTTTCATCTACGATCCGATACGGTCCAAAATCTGAAGGTAATTTCTTGAGTCTGGTATCGGCGAATCTTAGGCTCCAGAATCCAGTCCGCCCACAGATTTCCTCTGCTTCAGCACAGAGAAAATGGTTCCTATGAGCTGTTTCTAACTGTAGTGACAACAAACATCTGTCTGCATGTCAGCACATCTGGCAACAATGAAAGCAAATTAGCTACAAAATTCGGAGTGTCTGGTGGCGAGATAAGACCGGGGCATGGTAAATGTGTCCGACTCGTTCCCTCAAAGCAGACGTGACCCGAGGAGCTGACCCCCCGATCTGGGGGTTTGACCGCAAAACGTGAACAGAGCGGAGATCAGGGGAAGGGAGATCAGACTCCTGATCTGAGACCGGGGCTCCGGTGGTCTCCCGCCAGTCACCGGCGGTCTGCGAGAATAGTTAACTTCCTGTCTCATTTCGCTGGACACGAAATCAAAGCGGGGCAAAGGATCCCGCCCAAGAGCCCAGCAGTGCAAAAGCTTGTCACAGGGCACAGACTCGACGAGAAAACATCTTTTAGAAGTGGAAACCCTCGGTGCCACAGTCACTTGTCAGGCCACAAATTGTTTTATAGTTGCAGCAATTTCAGAGACTTTCCTAAACGGAGTAAATAAACCATTGCACAGGGGAATTACAGCCGCCCTCCTAATTGTAACATGCAGAGTTCAGTGAAGTGTAAAACCTCGCCTTTGCGTAGGGGATGACACACTTATCATGAACCAGTTTGTGTCTGTCTAAGAAGAAAATGTACCATGCAGATGAGATTTTTTTTTAAAGTTTTTGAGTGAGGATCAGATAAAAAATAATAAAAAAGCGTCAGTAACTGTAAGTTACTGTAGGGAGAACAAACAGCTGTAAGCCAGATTTTTTGCCTAGGACCAGTTGACAACTTAAAAAAAAAAAAATCCAATCCAACACTCTTCAGTGTGAATGTTGTTACTGAGTGAAGAACAGTCAAAGTAAGTTATTTACAATATCTACAGCTGCATTTCCATTACAAATGTCCACAATTCTTTATCTATATTCTGCTAATGTCGTAGTTGTGGTGTTTCCATTCAATAAAACATTAAATGAAAATCACACATGAATGAGCTTGTTTAGGCAATAAGTCATTAAAAATCACAGCAGCGATGGATGTAAACAGACACATGAGATACAATTTGTCATGGTCATCATATATCAGCCAATCAGAGGAGACATTGGCGTTTTATTCAGGTGGTAGGGCCACAAGGTCCGCCTACCTAGGAATGGCTACATATGCTGCGTTTTTCGGAAATTGTAGTCGCCGATGTTGCAGAAGAGCTTTGGATTCAACACGCTGGAATGACACGCAACTTTTAATGTAATCCTCCCACCACTTCCTGTCGCTTCTTCATCATTTCCACCCACTGTAACACCTGGCTGCTGATCAAGGGTCTTGCGTGATGCGAAGAAAGTGTTTCCATGGCAGCTTCGCAAAATACACTAATTTTGATACAGCTGGGAAAAAAACCCCATAAATTTGTTGGGTTTCCTTAAGCAAGGTTTCTTCTACCTAAACAATCACTTTATAAGTGAAAGAAACCCTTTCTACAAATACCATCTTGCTGTGAAAGTCATCAGTTCAGAAAATGATGTCTCGCTGGATATTTTTTCAGACTTGTCCCTTTCCACATGACTAAACCTAAATCTCACAGGATCTAGTGAAAATTTTTGTCTCTATTTCTGTGATTTTTCCTCATGGTTTTAGTCATCTAAAATGTGATTTTATTTTGATTCCCTTTCGTTTTCATCGGGGGGTTGTTGGAAGCAATGAGGGAAATATTTCATCCACAAAAAACCCACAACTCTTTAGAACCTGAAGTCGCCCACCAGAGCAGCCCTTTGTACCGTTTCAACTTCACGTTATGTTCTCAGTGTTTAGACTATTTAACTGCTTGAAAACAAATCCAAAGAACATGATCAAAAGGAATTGTGCTGCACTGGTAATGCGCGCAGCATAGCTTTCTTCAACTCCCAAACCTTACTCTCCTGCTCTGACATCTGTTTACTCACGTCTCCTTCTTCATCATCCCTTCTTGACCTCACACAAAGGTTTTGAAAATTCATCTCAAAACAACGTGTCACTCATGTAAATACCACCACATTGTCTGGAACTGGGGGTATAATTAGAATCCCCTGCGTTTATCATTTATCACTCCAGAATCCCTCCTGGTGGTTGGGAGTTTGCGTTCCTCTGGCCCTGAGATAAGACGAAAACGGACCGGACCTTTGGTTGTTGCCTCAGCCGCTGTACGGCAGCTGTTCCCCAGGTGTTTGGATGTGTGTGGCTGAACCATCTTGTCTTAATCATGGCCTCCTCGAAGAACTGGCAGGACTTCCAACAACCCACACTCCCCCCCAACCCCTGGTCCCACCCCGAATTCATTCCTTTAAAACAGACCAAAGGCATACAAAGCACTCAGCCAACTCCACACTGAGAAGGTGTACTTAAACATTACTCAGCCAAAGGGATGGGTGAAAAATAATACATCATATAAAAACAAATCTCGCGAGCATATCCATACACAAACCCAATGAGAACATGCATGGAAAGTTTTCTCTGCTGTTTGCGATTTCCACTCTAGGAATCAGTTAGTTTCTCTTAAAAGCGAAGCGACTCGCGCTGGAGCAGAGGATCTGATTAAAACCCCCCTCCTCTCCAGAGCCGCTGGCACCACCACCGTGAATCTGCCGTTTCATAAACACAGCTCCACTGTGGCGGCCGCCGAGCCGCAAGACAAGTTCCAAGTGCAAGTTTCAACAGCTTGCCCCATGCACAAGCACACCTTTTTTCCCCCTCATGTTTAAGACGAGAGGCCTGAAACAACAATCCATCAGGCGAGAAGGCCTGGGGGAAAGGGGGGGTCGAGTGAGTCACCCAGCAAACACACAGCCCAGCTTGGGCTAAGGTTCATTGTGCCACACTGTTTCAACAGCAATTTGTGGCATTAATGTAAATTATATGAAATCATTGTAAGCTGGGTTTAATCACAGCCAGCTTTATTAATAAAATTATAAATAACGCTGGTCCAACAGCTAATACTATATTTGTAATTGCTGGTTGGTGTCTTCCAAAAACAATTAGATTCAATTACCTGTTTTGCTTGTGGGATGACGGCCATCTTGAGCTGCATATTGCTGTATTGGACTCAAAAAAAACTGTATCTTCTCCTTTGCTCACTGAAAGTAGCAGGCATGAGAAAATACAAAATGAACACGACCAATACTTGCAACATGCTAAACATCTTTTACTGACTTTCCCGCCTCCATAATTTGTATTTATTTGTTTCAAGAGACTTTTCCAATTTCTGCTCTTGGCATTACATTCAAGACATTTTCACGTAGCTGTATTTGTCCCTTATGGTTTCCCTTGGATTTTCTTAAAAGTTTCAAAATTGGATAAAAATCAGCCGATTAGAAACAAAAGTCAGTTTTTTTTAAAGGCTTTAAAAGAGACGTTCCAAACTAGGAAAAGTGATTGACCCTGTTATTCTTTGTAAATATATCATTTTATGTATTTAAATTTCCTTTTTCAGGGACAAGACAAAACAGCGCCTGTGTTTCCATTCAATTATCAGGCAAATTTTGAGTAAAATAAAAAAAGAAAGAAAGAAAGTACAAATTTTGTGTTTCCAGCTACTGGTTTGGCCACATAAAACATCATTTGTAAAAATACACAGAAACATCTAGAATTAACAGTAGAATAACAAGATGTTGACTTGTGCAAAGACAATGTTGAAAATAGTCATTTTAAATGGAAAAAAAAAAAAGACAAATTAAATAAAACAACAAACTAACAGTAAATAATGAGTAATAAGTGTTAGCTGCTGTACCAGTTTTAGTGTTCACATGTTTGAGCCATTTCGTCTTCACATGAGATGTAAAAGTTTTAAGGCCAGTCAGTTGTTTGATTACTGGTGGCAAAATGTTCCACATATGCGCTCCTTTAAATGAGAACCATGATGATCCAAATTCTGTTCTGCATCCTACAGAGTTGCAGTCTTTGTTTCCAGCTCTCTCTGTTCTGACTCCTGCTGTGGGGCGTTAAAATCATCTGTCTAATAATCCCTGGGGCGAGATTATTAATACATTTTAAAGTCAATTTAATAAGACAAATTAAGAAAACTATCGCAACCTACGTGATTTTTTGGATCCTCCTAGCTATCGGATTCCATTAAGAATCGTTATTTTATTTTTTTTAAACTACACCTTCTTATCTTATCTTTTTATCTTCCTATTTTTCCTGGATTGAAGCACTACAAAGCTGCCTTCATCTTTTGTTTCCTATAGAAAGTATTGGTTCAGTTCTTCTGTGTTTAGCTGTGTCCTTTTCCTGAAGGGATTCACTTAAGAAGCTTCTCTTGCTATTTATCTCCATCCATTCATCCATTTTCTAACACTTTTCTAACACTTGTCCCTACTGGGGTCAAGAGGTGCTGGTGCCTCTCCAGCTACGTTCAGGGCGAGAGGAGGGGTCACCCTGGACAGACCACCAGTCTGTCGCAGGGCAACACAGAGACAAACAGGACAAACAACCATGCACACACACACACACACACACACACACACACACACACACACACACACTCACACCTAGGGACAATTTAGAGAGACCAATTAACCTGACAGTCATGTTTTTGGACTGTGGGAGGAAGCCGGAGAACCCGGACTATTTAACTCCAGTATTCCTTTATTTTTCTTCTTTTTAGCAAAAGTTTGTTTTTGGTGCAGAATGGACCTACCTTCATATGGGTTGGCAACAGAAGCTAGTCAGTGGCAAAAACAATTGTTGTTCAGCTCTCTGGTGATAGATTTGTACCTACCCATGATATCCATGCTAAAAAGCTAGCTAGCTAGCAAGAGTATTAGCATTCAGTTACAAGCAGCCTCAGCCTCAAGTCGTAGGACCCAATGATGTCTGAGTGTGAATAAACGTACGAGATTAAATAGTTCTTCCCCCAAAGCAATTTAAGACCTGTCATTAATGCATGTAAGTTCCATTTACTTTTTTATGAATTTCATAATATTTTTTTTAGAAAGGTCTTTTTTTGGCTCAGACAGCCTTTATTTGAGAGTAGTTAGATAGGAAAGTGGGTAATGAAGGAGGGGGAAGACCGGCAGCAAAGGCCATCAGACCGGGAATCGAACATGCAACTTCACATTTAAGACCTTTTAAGGATGTGCAGACACCAAGCTTGCAATGCTGAATGCTGCGAGTTTTTGGGGACGTCCCCTTTACGTGTATTAGATCACTGGTCAGCAGTTTGCATCAAATAATTAACTGAATTTCCACTGTATTGTAATATAATTAGGATTGAACTGGAACAGTATGTATTTAAACCTAGATCTGAATATATGACTGGATTATATTGGATAAATCTGAACTGAATTTAGATGAAAATGGATGGCATATATTTGAATATGAAGGCCCCTCTGGTGGTGTGTTGTGCTCTGAGAGAACAGTGATGAATCCGTTTCATATTCAGATCTGAAACAGATCATCTTTTCGGAGGGTTTGAAAAACCATAAGTGAGCATAGCAGCACACGGTTTATTGTTTACACATGTGCAAAACACTGCTTTATTCAAAGCGGACATAAATGGAAAGCCACGGCTGCAAAGTATTTGTACAAAAAAAGTAGGCAAAAATAATCAAATCTGTTTATAAACAATTTACAAAATATAATAAATTTTATATAAAAATGTATATATCCATCTACGTTATTCAACAGAATATTTTTTTTTTTCAGCAAAATAACTGGTGCTATTTTGCGTGAAGCTGTCCTTTACATTCACTTGTTGCACATTACAGACATCCTTTATTGCCAAAGTGTCCTTTCAGTGAGGTAGAAATGTTTGTGTTTTTCTTTTCCTTTTGGTTGTTCTCATGAAAAACCGGAAGTTGGATCAGCTAGGAGCTCATCCTACGTTGTGAGGTGGCATCAGTTCTACGGCAATCAAACGGCTGCTCATACACACGGCCGCTCTGCTCCAATGTGTCCTTGATGCTCTGCTCGAGGTCTGAGTCAACGTCCAAAGCAGTGTAAGGATTCTCATGAAGAGTTATCCCATGATACGTGACTGACGGTGGGATGTATAGATCCTTGTGGGGAGTCCAAGGAGCTTTCCCAAACGTACCTGCGGCAAAACATGTTTAAAAGTCATTCCATTGCCTAGGCAAAATCAAGTCCGGATAAAAAGATTGGTTAATCGACAACTTACCCATGAAAGTGTTGCAGGAAGGGACACATTTATGAGGTTTTCCACAGTCGAAAGCATCTTCGTCGTCCGCCGTTGTCTGCCGGTCCCTCTGCTGAGGCGCAGGGTCTTGATTTAGGCTGGTGTTTGGAAGCTGCATCACTAGGGAGGGCGGGCACACGTCAAAATGCTCTGATAGCAAGATGTCCATCGTTTTGGGTTTGGTCAGGCTGCCGCTGTAGGACTCCATGCCGTCCGGCTTTTGGTCAATTGAAAAATCTGAGGGTGAAAAGGCAGAGATTATATTAATTAGTTTTCTGGAGCTTAAAGTGGCACATAGTGCCACTTTTTTTTAGCTCAATTAGGTAACTACAGTTGTTGAAAAAAGCTATATACATATACATTGCCTGGCCAAAATAAAAGTCGCCACCTGGATTTAACTAAGCAAATAGGTACAAGCCTCCTATTGGATAATTACTGCATAGGCGATTATCTTTCAGCTGGCAACAAGTTATTTA